>JAOBYJ020174122.1:0-17261 GCA_025403565.2 Palythoa heliodiscus | reverse complement strand
TCAGAGTCATTTTTATTTCGAAGAAGATCAAATAAAATCAACCAAATAGCGTATGTACGAAATGTTTCGGCTCAAAAGAGCGTGCAAAACTGGATGATAGCGCTGGGCCACCATAGAAGTGTAATGTGTACGCGTTAGCTTGTGTTTTTCGTTTTGCTTAATTTCAAGGTAGATTTGCTGTGTACCAATACTTTACTTACGCGTCTCGCAAACGAAACTGGGAACTGAATGCCCGTTGCACCGCAAATCGTTCCACGTTTTATGACCCCTAAAATAATGCCCACAATCTTCCTCCTCTTTCCAGTTATCGGGCTGACGAACGTTCCAGTTAGTGTAACCAGGCTTGCTACCATCAGTCCAATAAAAGTGAAAATCAGGACCCCTTGTTAAACCGATCCAAAGTGCAGGCCGATGATTTTGAAGATTGAAAAGAAAGTTATTTTCCTGGTCGGTTTCAATCTTGACCATATCAGCGCCCATGTTCTGACACGCTTTCAGTGCGCCAATCCATGATGTGCGATAACGACAAACTTTGTAGGACGAGGTGCCATAATGTTTCCACTTTTTGTCACACAAATCTGCAACGTTAATTATATTTATCAGTTTTATTTGATTGAGGCGTTATGTTTTTTTCGTTTTTCTGAATCATAATTAGGTGATTCTATAGGGCTGAAAAAGTGGTAAGAATAAAAATATGAGACAATTTGCATCGATTGCCTGTGTGATCTAGTGGTAGTGATATATTCGAAATCCAGAGTATTGAGGTTCAAATCTTGGTGAATACGAACAAAACTTCTTTGTGAAAAAAATATGGTTGATTGTTGATATGTGTTGGGTGCAATAGTTGGGTGTGGTGTACTATAGTTAGGGTGGGGTGCAGTGTAAGTGGGAAAAGGGGTTGGGGGTAGGATTAGGATTAGGAAAAGTGGAAGAGAAGTGGAGAGAAAAAAAAAGCGAATGAAATGTTTTCTTTTCATTTGATTCAATAAAACGCGTTAGAAAAAAAAAGTTACTGGTTAGAAAAAAATTAACTAGTTAAAATTAGAATTTAACCGAGATTGAAAGTTAACTCACAACATATATATCACCCTCATTACATCTCCTAAAGCAAGAACTGCTCAAATTAGGGGAGCCTCCCATCTTTACGACCCGGGATCGATTCCTGGGTTCACCAGGACTTTGTCTTTGTTGACTTCAATCTGACTCCATGGGTTTTTCACCAAAAACTCGTTTGTTTTCGTTATTCTAAATTCACTTTATCACGTTGCAATCATGGCACACCACAGCGACAAAAAAATGCGGACAAAGAAAGTATCTCGCAAAACAATGTAGCATTCTTTTGAACGGTCACTTAACTTTAATTCTTAGCCTTTGAGCCTTTGGTTTTACTTGTTTTATTGTATATACCTAAATATTCTTATCATTTTGTTAGCACCTTTATCCTATCTATATGTTACTTTTGTAGACATCTTACTCAACAAGGGCTGTAGTTTGATAGTCGACAGTTTGTTTCTGATATATATTTTAACCAGAGAACGTTTTTATCATTAACTTTTTATATAAAACTAGTAAATGAATTTCTGTTATACTAAGTAAAAGAGAAGCTAGTCAGTTCACCAATATGATTAGGAGTACAGAATATAAGCTTAATCGGTACTCTTAACCATATTGGTTCACTGACTAGCTTTTCTTTTACGTAGTATATCAGTCGCTCATTCACTAGAATTGTTTATCTACATTTTTTCGGATGATCTTTATAGACTCTATGTTCCGCGTTATTTCGTACGCGGCTTTTGCAGTATCGTCACTAACATTTTAATACATCCCTGGTTACGACTCCAGGTTTTATAGAGAGAACAGCATTACCTACCTTGCATGCTCGAACCCGCTCGCCACACTGCGCGGAATCCCTTGTGGTTTATAGTACCGTCTGAGCGAAAGCGGACGTAAACTACTGAACCTCTGGATACTACAAATTGATTTCTTTTCGTACCGCAGAGCTTATTAAGTAATGGACTCGTCGGTAAACCACCATCGCGGATCTCAACGTAATCATAGCTACAGGAACTGCTGCTCTCAAGTAGGAAGTCATTGAACTGAATTGTAATAAATTTGTAGCCGGCTGGAGCAATAATTTTCCACCTACAGTTGGAATTTGAGGGATAGTTCAGTGGGTAGTTAGGACTGGATATGACACCAGTGGATCCTCTCAGTACAGTGGTACCTTGGCAAGCTGTGGTTCAAAGTACAAGGTTAATATTAACAATACATGTAGCGTTTATTCTCAGCTTTGAAATGGAAAACTTAAAAGCTTTTTATAGAACTCGGCAAGAACTTTCGTCACTCGCAATTTTCAAGAAAGAGTTCAAAGATTACATCTTATCATTCTAATCTGTATATCGGAATTTTAAATTAACATTTTTGGCACACTTTATTAACTTCTCATGAAGCACGTTCTTTTCTTGTCTCTACTCATTGTATGTTTTTAGCATTTTAAGCCTTTAAAACTAAAGTAAGTTGTAGGCGCTCGTTATAACCCCATTGGGTTGATTCCGACACCTTCCACATTCTAATAATTTATTATTCTAATATATAACCTACTCAGTGAAAAAAATGGAAACTAACTAAACTGTTAAACGCTTTTTTATTCTCCAGTTACCCTGGGTGCCAGAGTTTTTTTTCTTTTCTGGGAAGCGAAAAGAAGCGAGAAGACGGGAAAGGGAAGAAAGCAAACAGAAATCCCCTGGTCGCGGCCGTTACGAACCTCACTTCCACGAATACAGATTTTGAACACGTTTGCTGATTGGTTAATACTACTCAATTCAGGCTATGCGCCGCCCAGCAGTAGTCGAAACCGGTTTCCGATCCGTAGTTGGCAGAAGCTGTGAACGAAGAAAATGACAGCGACTTCGAGCGCGGCTTTCGAGTACAATACGCGTTCAATACTGGATTTACTAATATTCTGGAACTTAAACCCGCTCAAGAGGAAGTCATGCAACACTTTATCAAGCGGGAGGGATGTGTTAGCGATTCTGTCGAACAGATGAAGAAAATCTTTGATATTTCAACATTTGGCGAAAGTCTGTGCATATTGAGGTTTTAATTTTTAATGCATATTTTTTTGTTTTCGAATAGCTTTTAGTAAAAAAACTGTTGTTGCTTTTCTCCGTTTCAGAAAGAACAATATTTTTATTACTGCAAGTTGACAAGAGACGCAAATCATTTTCGAAATGAAAGAACGATTTATAGATTTAGCGGATACAAGCGGGTACAACCGGCTTCGCACATTGCTGCTGAAATGTAACTGTTTTTTGCCTTTAGTTTTCAGCAACTGTCTGTAGTTCTTCATAGTTGTTTCGGAGAGGGACGTTGAGAAGACAAACATGGGTGTAAATCCGCTCAAACAGGTTTTGTCTTCTGATGTCCGTCAAATCAAAATGTCAAAACATAAATTTAACATTGTATTCAATATCCGCAGAGGCTCAAAAATGCCAGTTGTTTATAGCAATAAATGAAAAATGATAAATGACAAATGACAAATGACAAATGACAAATGACAAATGGCAAATGACAAATGACAAATGACAAATGACAAATGACAAATGACAAATGACAAATGACAAATGACAAATGACAAATGATAAATGATAAATGATAATAATAAAACATATTTTTATAAGTCTTTTAGCGCTATTCCTGATGTTCATAGCGTTTATACTTAAGTGAAAATATAAACAAAAATAAACTAATCTAAAGCAAGTAAATAAGTTAAAATAATGTTTAGTTAAAAGACATATCTTATAATTTAAGTCGGGATATAAATAAAACTGAAAAGAATACAAGTGTTAAAAGACTACTTTGTTAAAAAGACATGTCTTGAGCCTGCGTTTAAAAGACTGTAATGACGTTTTTTATATCGATTGGGAGAGTATTCCAGAGAGTAGGAGCAGCAATAGACAAGGAGCGGTCGCCATAGGTCTTGAGATTAAAAACAGGCTTGCGGAGCAGATTTTGATATGAAGAGTGGAGAGATCTGGCAAGGTAGTAGGGCTTTAACAGGTCACAGATATAAGAAGGTGCTTGTCGATGAATGGCTTTGAAGGTGATAATTAGAATTTTAAATTTGATTCTTTCCTGAATTGGTAACCAGTGAAGATCGACAAGTAGAGGAGTTACATAATCGTATTTTCTTGACAGGTTAATGATTCTTGTAACACAGTTCTGAACAGATTAAAGTTTTCAGTGTAGACTGTGGTTTGTTATAAAACAAAGAGTTACAGTAGTCCAATTTCGAGGTTACAAAGGCATGAATAATGGTTTTAGTAGTTTCCAGTGTAAGAAAGTTATGGAGTTTCAAAATGTTGCGCAAATGAAAATAGGCTGTTTTACAGATGGCAGCGAGAGGTCTGAGATGAAAATGAAAGAGACTTTTCAAATAATACACCAATGTTCTTGACGGATGCAGAGCATTCTACAACTTCATTTGAAACAGCGAGAGCATTAACTGGAGGTTTGGGAGGATACGAGGAAGAAATCACGATGATGTTTGTTTTACCGTCGTTCATCTTAAGTTATTTTTTCTCATCCAGTCCTTGATTTCGCGAACGCAATCCTCAATTTTTAATTTTTTAAGTACCATATCACTTATACAAGACGAGTTAAAAGTTATGTTGATTTGAGTGTCATCTGCATATGTGTGGATGTTGAAACCATGAGCGTTTGCAATGTCTGCCGGTGGTGACGTATATAATGAATAGAGAATTGGACCCAATAACCATCCTGGCCCTGAGAGACACCTTGGGATAACTTTGAAGAGCGGGATGAGCTTCCATTAACCTTGACATGTTGTGCACATGTGATCGGATAAGTACGACTCAAACCATTTGAGGGCTGTACCCCGGATTCCAAAGCGAGAAGACCATCTTGATAATAAAATCTAATGGCCAACTGTATCGAAAGCTGCTGATAAGTGTAACAAGACAAGAATGACTGACTGTCTTTTGTCAATAGCTGAGAAATATATCGTCGTGGACTTTAACAAGAGCAGTTTCAGTACTGTGTAGTCATTTCCGATAGCTTATAAAAGCTATTTTCTTCAAGAAAAGTAATGAGTTGTTAGCTACTACTTTCTCAATTACTTTTGACAGGAAGGTATAAGATTGGATATCGGACGAAAATTACTGAATTCTTGATAATCAATCGGGCGCAAACAATTAAGGCAACTACCAATGCACGAAACGTGTTCCATTTAAATGGCTGTAGCTCGGCCAATTGCGGGTTGTTGTTGCAAATCAGCACACAGTATTTGCATGAACGCTTTTATGATTGTAGACTTTTTGTTTTTGAAACATTTTTCTGTGCAAAAAAACAAAGATAAATTAGGTTGTTTTTGCCAAAGCTCCTGGAAGATGAAAAGAGATATTTCTCGTTTTGCTACTGAATAAATTAGAAAATTCCTCCCAAATCGGGTTTTCCAGTTGTTGTATGGGATGTAGAAATTTCAGGTAATTATCAATACAAGCAATTATTGTCTCACTGCAGTCCTGCTTTTTAGTTATCTGTCTCGAGGGACCAATTTTTATTGGTGCAGTCGCCAAAGAGTTAAAGCGCATGAATTTGAAAAATTTCTGGTCATTTTAGTTTTGGTTTGTACCATTCACGCTTAAAATACTTTAAAAAAACACTTTTAATGATTTCTTCTACGGCTTACAAAGGTATTTTAAATCTTGTAAAAGAAGAATCCCATCATTACTGTTATGTTTATATTAACTCCCTTTTTTCAGTAGTTGCCATTAATTATTGTAATCCTCGATCCTGCCTAGACTAGACTTCACTAATTGCAGGCCAACTAGAGAAGAGTTTACTAACTTATGTATTACACAAACAGTTCTTTAAGGCTTTTTAATAAATTCGACTTTTGGTCATTTTAACTTAAGTAAGAAAACTTCCGGACCTGAGCGAGGCGCGAGTGAGTGAATGGGGTGGAATCAGAAGGTTATTCTTGTATTATGTGGCAGTGGGTGGATTGTCTATCTGTAATTAATAATTTAGATGTGGTCATTTTAAATAATAGTTTCATTTTTAACGCAATTGTAGAGTAACAAACATATCCTTAAAGAATCTATAATAAGTCGTTATCATTGTTTTTATAAACGTTATTATCAATTGTGCCGGGCTGGAAGGCAGAGATTTTACCACTGCTTCAGTCACGTGTCGTCGCCATCTAAAAATGGTTAACGATCTTAATCAGTACCAACGGCGCCTATTATACTCAGTGTATGAAAAACGAACGAAATTTCTCTTACTTACGGTTCACAGGCGGAGGATCAGTTTGAGGACGATAGGGGGGAGGAAACCGACATCTAAACGGATGATGAAAACCGCGGCAGTTTCCGAAGAACGGGAAAAGACCCGCCGACGATGTCGTTAGTTGAAGCACCAAACAAACTTTTAAAATCATCTTTATGCTCATTTCTTGAACGAGCCTGGAAAAAAAACGAAAATGGTTTGTTTACTGTCCACTTTGCAAAGCATTAGCTGTTTTAGAAAGAAAGAGATACCCACTGGTGCTTGGTCGTTTCACTTAAGTAATTTTTGAATTACCTGCCTACCTATCTAGTTACGTATTTATTTATTTACTTACTTACTTACTTATTTACCTACTTACTAACTTACTTACTTACTTACTTACTTACTTATTTACTTACTTATTTACTTACTTACTTACTTAATTACTTACTTACTTACTTACTTATTTACTTACTTACTTACTTACTTACTTACTTACTTATTTACTTACTTACTTACTTACTTACTTACTTACGTACTTACTTATTTACTTACTTACTTACTTATTTACTTACTTATTTACTTACTTATTTACTTACTTACTTACTTGTTTGCTTACTTACTTATTTACTTACTTATTTACTTACTTATTTACTTAATTACTTACTTACTTACTTACTTATTTACTTACTTACTTACTTACTTACTTACTTATTTACTTACTTACTTACTTATTTACTTACTTACTTACTTATTTACTTACTTATTTACCTACTTATTTACTTAATTACTTACTTACTTGTTTACTTACTTATTTACTTACTTATTTACTTACTTATTTACTTACTTATTTACTTACTTATTTACTTACTTACTTACTTACTTACTTACTCATTTATTTATTTACTTACTTACTTACTTATTTACTTACTTACGTACTTCTAATTACTTATTTATCTATTTACTTTACTTGTTAATTTCTTACAAGGTGTCTATGTATCGGCGACCGCAAAATGCAGACAACAAAGTGCCGACCGACGATAAAATGCAGACAGCAAAGTGCAGACTACAAAGTGCAGGCCAGGAAAAAATGCAAATATTGAAAATGCCGGATAAATTCCATGAGAACTAGCACTGATTTACATCTAAAAGTCAAAGGTCAAAGAAATTTTTAGGGACGTACCAAGAAACATGCAATGCCGCGTGCGTTGTGGCGTTAAGCTCGTGAGGAGAGTTTGGTGGTTCTCTCCTATCAATCAAACACAATTCATCGAAACTAATAATTACTTACGGCAGAAATTTTACTGTGAAGGCTCTTAAAATCGAACAATACTGAACAAATATATTTTTTTGAAGTATTAGCTTCAAAAATAGTCTCCATCTAAGCCGTATTTAGCCTTGTCACACAACAAGAGCTGCGAGGGAGACTACTTCAAAAATGGCAAAGCAATGAGTTTTGTTGATTTTTTCCCTGAAATATTCGTCTATAGCATAATTAGCCTGCGTACGCAACAACAAGTTGTATTTCTCGTACAGAGGCAGAGTCCACAAATTTTTGTTGCAGCGCGCGTAAACCGACAAATCTTAGAGAGCATCGAAGTTACTCTTCGATCGCTAGTACTTTTCGTTAGGTTGTTCTCGTTTATTGATGTTTGTGTTGCGCGCTTAATTAACTTCTCAGTGTCTCCCAAACAGACTTTTAAAATTACTATTAGGTATTATTTTCTATATTTGTATTTTTTCATGGTCTGCATTTTGTAGTCTGCAATTTGTCGTCGGTCTGCACTTTGTCGTCTGCATTTTGTGGCTGCCGGTCTATGTATGCTTTCATCCGACTTCGTTGATCTGCGCTGCTTCTGTATTTTGAGACAATGTCCTTCTTCTTCTCCTCCTCCTTCGTCTTGTTTTTCTTGTTCTTCTTCCTCTTCCTTATTTAGTTTTACATACTTAATAGTGAAATTGTTTGTGCCGGTAGGAAAGTAAGTCAAGAGAAGGGATTTGCATTGTCCAATAAAGATCCCATAATGGTATTTATTCAGTTTTTGTGGTTCATTTGACAGTCTTCACTTAGTCAATCAAGGATGATATACTCGAACAAAATTTTATAATGTATGTCATTGTAAACTTCATACTTATTTCTAGTGCAGTTTTTAATGCAACGTTTCTGAAACTTTTGTACTCAATATCAAACTAGTAATTTTCACATCGAGCATGATTGTGCATGTGCTCCGCATTAACCTGGAGCATATACGGCAATAATTGAAGTTGTTTCCTATATTATATTTATTCCTCTTGAAATACCGGTAGGTTGAAGGAGTGGAGCTCAAAACTACATACGAAGGTAAATATAACGATATGGTTTATAAACTTTCAGACTCAGTTAATTGCCTTTTCTGAAATAGTTAATTTTCACCGTTTATAAAGCAGTGTGTCACTCGCTTAAGCAGTTATTCTTAGATGTTTTGCAGAAACTGTTTTAATTTTTTTCCAACTCTTGAGTAGTTTTAAGTAAACGCTTAAAATGTTTATTCCTACCTTGGTTGATTTGTCCTTGTAATCGGTTGTTCCTCGGCAGAGCTTTGAGTGTCAGAGCAAAGCGACGCGACTATCTATAGTTGATAGTGTGCCTGGGTGTTGGCCGGAAACAAAACTTGGCATACCCCACAAATAAACATGCGACTGTAGATCCTGCTTTCTATCGCAAAGCGCCATACTGAACATCTTTACCTTACATACTAATTATTACGTTTATTGAGCAACTTCTAGCACAAGGTTTCCTCGGGTGTGCCTGTTTCTTTTTCCACCACACATTGATTGTAATAAAAAAAAAATAATCTTAAGTCGCCATCGAAGTTGTTCCTGTCACGTGACTCACGAGGCGATCTTGATATTTAATCGGGGTCAGTGATTACTTGCTTTCCCTTTGTTGTCTCTACTCAATCCCTTCCAAAGGCTCGCCGTCGGTTCTCCTTGTGAATCTATTCTTCCTTCGTTTTTGGTGCAATGCCATGCCACCACAGCAACAAAACCTTTTTGTCACCATATTCCACATAACCCCCCGCAGGGCTTTCAGGACTATTTAACTAATGTACTGAGCAAAAAGAGGCCCATAGGCGTCAGTAACTTGTTCGACTTCCGGCAAAACACTTAATTGATAGTCAACAACAAGTGGCTGAAGCCGATATGGGATTTAGAACTGTAAATGAAAGGAATTTTCGAAGTAAGTCAAAGCAAATTCTGACAAAAATATAGGTTAGAATAGAAACCTTTCAGTAGGCCGATAGTATGGAAACTGAGCTGCGATTATCCGTCTGTTAGGAGCTTTACAAACACACCAAATTAGTTTAGTTCTGCACACAAATGAAGCTTTCAAGATCGGCAACTTCTCCGCTCCGAGTTGTATTATAAAACTTTGAACTGTAAAGTTAAACGTTTTGGGTTTGTTCCAACGACTTGCAAAGGTATTAATCGGCAACTTTTTCCTTCATTGGAATAAAAAAAAGAATTATACGTTTTCATGATGTCAGTAACAAGATCAGAGCAGAAAAGGTTTATCGCATGTCTTAGTAATAGTTCAATTGTCGAAATTCATCCAAAGAGACCAAAAAAGTATTTCCGGTTTATTTTCCGACCGATAGTTTGTTTGAGTCGACCTTGGCTCGCGTTCAAGAACCATCTAACATTCGAAAAAATGTTAGCTGTTTTAGCTGAAATGCGCTTCCTGTAGTCTGGCAACCGTCTCGCAAGGATATAATTAGAGTCGCAGTGTGTAGTTTATTTAATGTAATAGATTTCAAAAAATTGTCCCCGGGACTCAGGAATTGTAAATTTTTGTGAGGTACTGTGCTATTAAACTATCGGTCTCTTACTGATTTTGTCCGTTTTTCAATGGCAGTGTGCTAAGCTTCCTTTTCTCGATGCTACGGCCATGGCACAGTACAACCTTGGCTTATGTTTTTAAAAATTTGATAACAGCAAATATAATCCCCGGGGCTTGTTTTCGGAGGGGAATAGGGGTGGGGGATGGCTTATACATGGAAGGAATTTTCCGTTTTAAAAGTTTGTTCCTAAACTCCCCGGGGCTTGTTTTCGGGAGGGGGAGGGTTTTATGGTTTCTTATTCTAGATATTTTCCGGGCTTCTCACACATTTTGAGCTTTAAAACAATTTATTATGAAGATGTTTGTAAATTGCATCAGTGCAAATGCCTTCCAATTGCGTGACAGCATAAAAACTCAAGAGGGGGGACTTAACCTTAAAAGAAGAATTATTTTTTAGTCCAAACCAGAGGGGGGAGGGGTGCCGGAAAGTAACTATATCACTGGAACAAAAATGAAGGGAGCTGGGCTGGGCATGACATCATCACGGGTGATGACTGGTAATCATGTAACGCATTCTGTTATTTTTGTATTTTGGCCAATTCATGGAAAAGGGGTCCTGAGGCAGGAGTGTCGAGTCTCGTCAGGTGACATTCATATTTTTTAGAATTCTCATCGAAGGATAAAAGGAATTAACCAGAATTCTTTTTAAGAATGTAGACCTGCTCTGATACTTTAATATAATATATAATGTATGAAGTAGGTCAAATTCCCATGTTGGCCCGTTTTCCGCCGTCTCACGGGTCCGGTCTCTGATCCTCCCCGAAGAGGACGTGACCCGTTCACCTTGTCTGTAATTGAAAAAATGATAATTTATGCGCCTCTTCTCTCTGAAAAAAGTCTACTGTCTTGGCAGTTCGTCTCCCCTTTGAGGAATAAAAGCAGACAAAATCTACATGAGTTGTTGCGCGTTTCTGATAAAAAAAAATCAGAAGTTAATTATAAATCACGATCAAGCCATGCTACATTCAAGTGCAGCTTTCTTCATATGTATGAGTATTTTGTTTGGCAATATTTAATAGTAATTACTTGTTTCCGTGGGAATATAAAAAGTTAAAATCAACGGTCTTGCACTTTCAAGTAGACCTGCCATTTAAGTCGGCTACACTTATTGAGAAAAACACGAAAAACACAGATTTTGCTGCAACAGAAAATGTAATAAAACTTAAATTACTTTCCTAAATACATACGCAAATAAAAAGTTGACATCGATGTTTATTCAACCTAGAACTGATATTCAATCGATAACACTTAACTACACTGACTTGACTTCACTTGACTTAATTAGGTTACTCAGGGTAAAAACCCAGAGTCTGCCTGCTCGCCATAAAAGTTGCGGAGAAGGTGCCTCCAATCTGTTCTGTTTACAGCCAGTTTGCATGCAGCGGGGATGTCCCAGTGGTCTCCAAGAAAGGCTTTGACATCGTTGTCCAGCAGATGAAGAAGAGTGATGCGGGGACTTATGACTGAATCAGTTTGAGAATTACTGATCGCCCTTTTTTCAAAAAAATACAAATGTCAGTTACATAAGAAAAGTTGATTTTGTGATCTTTGGACTTTTCACCACGGATAAGGGCCGTATTTAACCACAGCTCATTAATAACCAGCAACAGTTTTCATTTGGTTCCAGTTTAACAAAACGTATTTATTTTTTTTAATTACATAAAACATCTTCATTTTATCTTATAGGCTAAGAAAACAATGAGAATCGGATGTTCCGAAAGAAACACACAAATTTCATATTTGCCCTTAACGAGACGCACTCCCAGGTCTCCGTGTTTCCTCCTATTTCTTCACTTGATCACTGCAGCCTCTAATTTGAGTTTTTTTAAAATGAAGTTTCGTACAAAGAAATATATACAGCTTACTTCATATAGAAAGATCGGCGTACGGACAAAGCGCTTTCTATGACGTTAGCTGTTTATTATTATCACCTCATATGTCAAACCCGGACCCTGTTTATGACAAAAAAATGGGTATTTCAATACCCTGTTTATGACCTGAAGTATAATGCATATAAAATTCTACCCTGTCGATGACATATCAGAGGCCGAAAGTGTACCCTGTTTATGATTTTCTGCTAAAAACCCATACCCTGTTTATAAATTTTTGTTGAAAAAGTAGACCCTATCGGGCGGCACATACCCGTATAGTCCACATGTGGGAGTACCCTCCCCCCCCGGTTGAGAAAAAAAACGGACTTTCATTGGAACGTGTCTAGTCTACCTTGGCATTCAACAAAACCAAAGAGAACACACGCATTTGATTCAGAAATGCACCTTTAATTTGAATGACGTTTTGAAATGCTGTTAGATAAATACAAAACTTTTTTTAAATCAGACTAGCAAACATTGTATGTCTCTCACATGAAGTGTTTTATATATACGTGAATGTTCATTGTTTACACACTATCAGTGTCCGATTCATTTTCAGAAGCAATATCTTCATCAAACTCTGCCGGCTGAATGGCTTCAATTTTTCCTTCAATGATATTAAGATTTCTTGAGGATGGCCACATCTCTCCCTGTATTGCCTGGGTTTTTTTCTTTTGTTTTTAGTCAATAAAATCCTGACAAATGACGTGTTAGTAAATTCTCCCAACTGATCTCCATACATTCTATATAAGCAGTTTGGGAGAATTTGGCTTTACAACTTCCACAACTTAATCCACTTGATCATTTCCTTATTTCTCATTACCAGTTGTATTATTTTGTTTGAGTTATGTTAGGAGAAGTTAGATGTTGATAAAATGCCTGGGGCTGAAACAAGCTCGGGCTGCGGCTCGATATTAAAACTGACGGAGTTTTGTTGGTAGCCTAAAATTGACTGAAACTTAAAATTTAACTTTTTTTTGTTAAAATAATATAGCATTACCCAGAAAACGTTTCTCGGTAACCTGAGTCCTAAAAACTGTCCAACAAACATTGAAGGTAGTTCGCCTCCATATTCAGTCGTGCAGCACATGTGTGGTCCAACAAACATTGAAGGTAGTTCGCCTCCATATTCAGTCGTACAACACATGTGTGGTGCGAGATGTTACGTTTATGTCTTTTTTCTTTTCTTTACTTTTTCTTTAACCCTTAAATACACAAACCATTTTGACAAACATATAAACACAAGGAAGGATTTGTGTGAGTTCCCATGGTTGGGAGTCACTTGGCATGTAGCCTGCTTGCAGGCGGTTGAATGTTTTTTCAGGCTCTTTTGGACTTCGTGGTCGAGCGGTATTGGGGGCGAGCGAAAACATGAAAGTTTTCGCTCGTTCCCAATACCGCTCGACCACGAAGTTCAAAAAAGCCTGAAAAAACATTCAACCGCCTGCTAGCAGGCTACTTGGCATGCGATTAGTACATAATTTACTAATTAGTTCCATAGCAACAATTACTTATTAACTAGCGATAGTAGCGCGCGATGGTAACGAAAAAATCCAACATGACCGCCATCTTGGATTTTCAACTTTTTGAATTTCGATCAAATATCGATAGATTTTAGTGGAAAATAGTTAAAAACACCATTTTATGTAATAAAACTTTAAAAGACAGCAAATAAAATAAAATATAACAATGTATTTAAAATTTTTGTAAAAAAATGCAATTTTCTTTTTGAAGAAAGTCTGGGTTTAGTATTTGCTGTGATGACGTCATCAAATGCTGACGTGTTCTAATTAAGGTTAAACAATGTATCCTTAACTCTTTAAATACCGAGTTTTTTGTATTTTTTTTCCAGTAAATCGAACGATAGAAAAGCAACAATGCTCTTCCATGCGGCACAGCAATCTTTCATGGCAATTACCGCTGTTTCAATACACCAATGGCTCAAACTTTCTCGTGACGTCACCAGTTGCGAGCGTAATTTGTTTAGCAAGCTAGTCACAAAAGCAAGAATCTGGTAAGTATTTTGTTTATAAGTGTTTCACTGCAGAAGCCCCAAGGCTGGCATCATTAGGCCGGAGTGGTGGTTGGAGGCAATCTTCTAAAAGAACCCAGAAGTGAGAAGTAAATTCACGCTGATGCAGAAGCCAGAAGTTTATGTAGCAAAACTTGGCGGGCGATTAGTGAACTTACATCTCTGGCCGTTCTGTGGATGAAATCCCGCACCTACTGTAGCATTATAGCCAAATTTTGAGTTCTAAAAAACATTATGAGCATCAAATTTTGCCATGAGGTGCGGATGGCTCGACACTTTTTATGAAATAAAAATTGGCTGACTTCCATCAGTGCGGCTGTTATGACCAAATTACCCAGAATGCTTTTCGGTGACGTGCAAGCAAATTACGTCAGTTCTCAAAACTTGCTCAATTAAATGGCTATCGCTCGGCCGACAAAACGAGAAATTGAGATCTTTGCGAACCAACGCAAAGAAATTGAGTTGGACTTTGTTGGGGCAGTAAAGGTTTTGTATGGCAAAGGTATTTCGGATTAAAAAAATAAAGACAAAGATGCATGTTTTTTGCTGCTATTCCCGACCATCAAAATTAAGCATTCTAGTTTCGCTTGAAAACAGACGGGCAAAATCGACCAAAAATAGGGGGCTTTTGCTAGTTTTTGATGTTTTGACGTTTGACCCAATCATCAGTCAACACTATCACCGGTTTATCAAAGCTCATTAATTGGAGAAGGTGGCGACTTTCCAAAGCCATCGATAGCGGGCGATCGATATTTACCAATTGGGTATTTAAATTGAGAACGAAGGCAGAAGTCGCAAAAAATAAGAACAAAGAGCCTCCACAAAATTTACTTGCTTCTTTTAATTTTTCAACACAAACATCGAAATTTAAGAGTGAGCTTTGCACTCTGGATGATGGTATACTAATGAAAAGTGAACTATGGAATCTGAACAAAAGGTATAGACAAAGAATCCAAAAGTCTAAATCATAATAAATGCTAAGCAGATAAGAAATGAAAAAAAAAATAAAAACGGACAAATTAATGACTGTAGGCGTAAGCAAAGGGTCTAAAACACACGCTTTTAAAGTATAAATTTTATATTTCTAAAATCCAAGCAGATACCACCTATAATACTATTGTCACTCCAAAGCAGATAGCAGTTGTTGCCGAATTCTTATAATTTGGTTATTAAACCATTCATCTTTAGAATTTTACTCCGGTTGTAAGTGGTTAATATATTCCTATTCACTAATTTGTCTTTTCATAGGATCTTTTAAACATTTTGCAGTTATTTTCAATTCATATCCAACTTTCCTGCCGTTATGGTATTGAAGTAAATAAGTTTTTGCATAATGTTTAGCTGAACTCAAAAATAAGGTTTATCTTCAAAATACCAAAGAAAACCCTTGCTGCCGGGACAACAGCTTAATATCGTTTGCTCTGCGCATGCTTGTGGAGATAAAAAACAACTTGCTCCTGCTAGACTTGCGACTGCGAAAGATCTGTTGTATCAGTGAATTCACCAAATTATGTTTGAGCGGCAACGTTCTCGAAGCTTTGTACATTTTAGTTTCAAGACTGTCTCAGTTAGACTTAGCTGTTTTTTGCATGCAAAAGCTTAATGGGAAAGAAGTAATTAAACAAGCTGAGACTGGCCAAATAGTAGTATGTCATTAATGCTATATAACAAAAAGAATGTTTAATGGCTATATAGATACGTAGAAACTGGGTGAAAAGTACAACAGCAGTGTGAGGGCAGCTATAAATAAATAAAATAAATAAATAAATACTTTCAGTTTAACGTCAACTGCGAAGGAAGTGGTTGCCCGTTCTTCCTAGCCAGAGGCTAATGTTTAATCGCTCGACGGCTCAGATGTTGGCGTGAAAGTCGAATTTGCAGAGGAAGGAAAACCGAAGTACCCGGAGAAAAACCCTCGGAGTCAGATTGAGATCGACAAATCTCAGCCCACGTGCGGAGCCCAGGAGTCGATCCCGGGTCCGTAGAGATGGGAGGCGCGACTGATGACCACTACGCCAACCTGACTCCCCTAGAGATTTACTTTCGTGTTAAACCGACGACTGAAAATCTATTGGGTACAAAGTTCAACAAAGCGTACATATTATCAGTTGGCGCTTATTGAACCGTCAAGCAACATTTAACACAGTGCACTTAGCTTGTGTTTCCTTGAAACGCATTTAACAAATATGAGCTAACTTTAATCTACCTTTTCTATTTTTATTAAAAAGACCATATTCAAAACGACGCACATTTTTTAATATATATTTTTCTGTTTGCAACCAAATGAGCCCTACAATTCTTTATTCCTATATCAATAACAAAGAGTCTAGGATGCTCACACAGGGCACCGTAGAATAAAGAATCAAAAACATATTATCACAAACAAGATTGGGTGTGATATTTGAGTACAAACAGAAGAATATTAATATGGCCGCCATATTTAAATAAGTTCTTTTGCGCCGTGTGGTTAAATGTCTATTCACTATTTCTTTTGCTCGTCCGATTGTCTCGTCACTTGTCGCAATTTGGGCTTTAAAAGATTTAAGCTACTATTTAATTTGGTAATAATTATGAGACGCCACACTGTTTGCTTGTCATCTGCCAGCAAATAAGGTGGGAACATATTGCAACGAAAAAAAACCCAATGATCTGAAATTTGATGTTTTGCATTAAGGATTCATGTTTACCGGGACAAGTAGCAACATTTTAAAAAAACTGGCCCCAAAAACATCAAAACACTGTGAGTACCTAAAAGCTGCCTACCGATTTGTTTCTGAATAACCTTACCGTTCTGGCTGGCGGTACGACCTGGTTTGTATCCTTAAATTTGGTATTCTTTTCCGACGATTATTGTGAGGAATTTTGTACCGCGGTTAAAAGCAATGACTTTATGATACGATCTTCGCGTTTATAAACGCAATTTAAAAGTAATCGTGAAAGAGAAGCCTAAAGGAATTTAGATTTCAATGCGAAGTTGAAGTTGAAGCATGATTTTTTTCAGGCTTCTCTTTTACTACACTTTTTTTTAATAAGAACAAACTTAATAAGAACAGTGAGGCTCAAATCACCTGAAAAATAAGAACAAGTTAAGAACAATCTGAGGCTGAAATATTAATGTTAAGAAAAAAACGTTTTAATATGGTGAAATGCAGCAAGCAATCACACTTACTTATTTTAATATTAATAAACT
>JAOBYJ020173064.1:0-17269 GCA_025403565.2 Palythoa heliodiscus | reverse complement strand
GTTTAAAACCGATATATGATTAGGAGCATTATATTCTAAAACTTCAGTTTTTGCCCGTCCACAAAATCGATGAATCAGCATTGTCAAATATCTTCAATCTGGGGCATTTTCGAAAACCTCCAATTATCGGTGACCGAACTGAAAGCGGTTTTCTTGTAAGCAGAAGGCCAAAACGGTGAAATAAAATCTCCGTTTTCGAAAATATTCGGATACAAGTGGAGTTTTACCATATTTTGTGAACCAAAAACTGTTTTAAGAATTTGAGCGCGTGTTTTTCACATTTACGTTTTCTATACCAGATTTCATAGCTTATACCCTCCAAAAAACGTGCACCAAACAACAGCTGCTGATGTTTATGACATAAAGTAAGCACTAGCCCCGGGGTATTATACAAGGGTTACAGATTTTTAATTCTTTAATTTAGAATTTTAAGCCGACACACTTTCGAGTGATCTTAAATTGCAAACTTTAAATACCTTAGCGGTTAATATTTGCGCAAAACTGTATTAAGCAAAAAAATAAGTGAAAATTTATTCTTGTAGTTTCTTATGCGAAGCAAGAGAGCATTCTTCATTTTCCGTTTTTCTTCAGCTGCCTATGACGCTTTGCAGTCTTATCTACACGTATCAGAACTTATACAGGCGCGGATCCAGGGAGTAGATTGCGTTACTAGTCACCCCCTCGCTCCAAGACTGGGCCGCGATCCTAGTCCCTCTTGGCTGACCTACCTCCACATAAACAGACAGAGAAGAAAAAATGTTTTTTATGGTCAAAATTTTAACGTTTGACGTTTTTTAAAGAGAGCGTGCCAACCACACCGTAGCTTTTTAGACGTCTTAATCAACACCGTCTCTCTCCCCCTCCCCCCTTCCTCGTCCCCCTGATCTGCATCTGTCATTTCTTTGGGAAAGAGGCATTTGACGTTCGAGAAGGTCAAGTCAAATAAAAATGTCTAATGAGATTTTTTTCAACAGCTTTTAAAAGTACTAAAGACATTTACTTTTCATTGACTCTATTTCCGAAGAAACTTAACTTTAACTTACACACTCAGAACACTGAACCTCTTTTTCACATAAAATAGAATAACTTGATAATATAATAGCAAATTCATCTCCCGCCCAAATTTCTTTGCCTTTAAGAAATACTATTGCATATATCTAAAATAATTTGTATATTAAACGAAGTTCCGGACGCCGCCTTGTTCAGCAATTTAGGGACCGGCGACTCCGACGAAGACGGCAAAGAACAGTTGCACGTGTTGAGCACCTACACGTAGTTGCCGCTAAAATCAGAACGTGAAAAGACCGTTTTTCAGGAGTTCTTGGGACTATGAGGACTTGATAACAAAAATGTTCTCAGCATTTGTTTGTCTTCAAGGAGAAAATTTTAATTGTTTTCTGCTCACAAAGTTTAAGGCCGAGAAAACTAAACCCTAATGACCCGAAGAAAGAAATAAAGAACAAACCAGAAATGTATTTTTTCTGAGCCGTCGTTGTCAGCGTTGCCGTCCACGTTGGTTAACCCTTTTAGCCCCAGGCACTGTATCAACATCTAACTTCTCCTTACATAACTCACACAAATAGTATAACTGGTAATGAGAAATAAAAAACTGATCAAGTGGAATAAGTTGTGGAAGTTGAAAAGCCAAATTCTCCCAAACTGCTGATATAGAAAGCATAGAGCTCAGTTGGGACAATTTACAAACACGACATTTGTCGTGTTTGGGGCTTAAAAACCGCGTGGATCATTCAACAGTTCCTGAAAGGTAACCAAACCTTCAAGTGCGATCGAGGCTGAGGGTGAGGGAAATAGAACTACTTTTCGCAATACTGAACGTAAAGAAAGGGTCAATGCAACATTAGACCATATCGGAAAGTTTCCAAACGGCTGAACATCCGAATGACGAGGCGACTTGCTTTCATGAACAGTAATTAAAAATGCTATAATTTCCGACCGTACTAATCAAATGCATTGAAAACAACTACTTTGTGATTATCGTACGTAAATTATTTTCCCCTTAATTTGTACAACCAACAGTAAAACGAACACTTCAACAACGTTAGCGTTACATCTAGTGCGGTAAGGAATGCCCAGCAAAATCTTCCTATATAAAGCAGGCAGTAAGTTGTTAGTAATTTAGAAGTCTCATGAAGGAAGAACAAATCATTGACTTCCCTTGGACGGAACACGAATCCGTCACAGATTAGCCCCAAGCAGAAGCTTGGACTCCTTTTACCGACCTCGTAAGGATGAAAAGCCGAGTCAACTTTCAGTTTGGCACAAAAGACGTTCACACAAATGTTCAAAACCTTGTGGTTGGAAAGCAGCAACGCGAAGGGAAGAACAAGAAAAACCTATATTTTCCACTTTCTTCTTTAAGGACTTTTGAGTCACAAACGCGTGTTATATAGTCTACTAGCGTGGCTTGAATCACGACGCCGTCTTTCTCATCTCTTTTTTTCCAAGCAGACGTTTGGCGTCATTCGGATGTTCGGCAGGCCTTCGGAAATTTTCGGATTTATCTCATCGGAGACCCAGCTCGTTCAAAGTTAGCCTCGATCTTACGCATAAGCTTACTAGATTCCTTCCAAGCCTTTTGCAAAGACTGTCCAGACTCAAGCTGACATGGTTTATGTCAACTTTAAAATCCGGATATCCAACACTCGATTCACTCAAACCACTTTTTAAATATGGAGCGTCCATAATAATAACAATAGCAATAATAATAAATTAACAATAACAATAATATTAATAAATAATAATGATAATCCTAACTGCAGAAAATTATATTATTTGGATTTGATGTAGGTGTTTGTTTTCGCTAGAAGTCAAGCTCAGAAAAAAACTGCCCTTATCCAGACATTTAATTTATTTTCCAGACTAATTTTAGACTTTCCGTAAATTTTTTGAATAATTGGACTTTTTCCACATATCCAGACTTTGTCCAATCCTATAATTATATGATGCACACAAACCGGATCAGTCAAGGTGCGTGTTTGTCGTTTTTAAATACGTTCCAATTTTAAACTTCACCGCTTTACCTCCAACTAATACATTACACGAATTATATACCTTGATTTAAAAGTATCGATAAATACAATAAAACATATGTATAGACTATTATTAATAAATAATCACTCATACATACTATTAAGGCTTTTCGAATGACGGCTTAAACCGTTATAAATAAAAAACACTCTTGTCCTAAATAAAACAAAATTAAACTTCAAATAATAAATAAAATAGTAATAATAATTACAGAATACCGCTTACAATGTCCGAACTGTTCTGCGCTAATTGGATCAGCTAAACAGTGCTGGAGTTGATGTGAAAGTGATGTGCAAGAAACCGTCAACCGAGCTAAGATAAGCAACTTCGTTTTAAGGGGCTTTTTCCCTAGAAAACTGCCCACCTTGGAGAAAAGTCCTGGGAACGAGGTTGAAGATAAGCTAAACAGTATGCTCTTGGTTCTATGTAGAGGTTTTTGTGGAAGATGTATGGATGCTTTTGTTGAGCGACTCAGTTTTAAAAAACTATCGAGCCAATTTGTATTATAGCAATGAGAAAAATTACTGTGGTAGAGGAAGAATGTAACGCCCAAAACAAAAGATATACTCTCGATACTTTACAGTGACGATATCTTCACACGAAACTGAAGGGAGCAATGAAGTCCACGTGTGAAAATCTGTAACCTACAGAAACGTCATGATACACTTGCTATGAACAACAATTCTACCCCGAAAATCATTTTCGATTGAAAGGACACAGAGGGTCCGAAAGTGTCAAAATTATTGTATACTCCGAGAGGACATACTGATTCATTTTCGCCATCCTCCTTCCAGAAAACTGTGTCCAACTTGCATAACCTCCAGTTAATCTCTTGTAAAAACTAATTATAACTTATAATTGAATTAATTAATTAAAACATCTCTGCATCTGTGCCAATTGTTGAAACCTTCATCCATAAAATATTAAAATATTAAAGTATCGCCATCAATTTTCAGTCCAAAGAGTTGCATCAATTTTGTCCGTTACACGGATGGCGTTATATCTACCCCTCCCCCCCAGAGCAGTCAAGATTGTCGGACCTCTACGAGTATACTTATCCCTAAATTATAACATAAACGATGCCACACCAGTAAGTACTCAGTTGAGCTCAGTAAATATTGGGAGTTCCATCCGGGAACTGTCCCTGTAACCTGGCCTTCCAATATCCTCCTTTGTACACGTAACAGAATGTCCCAGTGTCCGGCTCCTCACGCGGAATAAACCACCTGCCGAGAGCAGCAGAACATCCATGTGAATAAATGCTTTCTCAAAAATTTTCTAAACGAAATAGGTTTACAATCATGAACTTCAATCATCAAGAACCAAGATTAGAAGACCATAAGATTCAAGATTTGAAGATTTCAACAATCTTTCTTATGACCGTTAAATAAATGGTTACTTGAGTTTTCCCACGCTAATTCAAGTGACGAATAATTCAAAATAACCAATTCTGATTGAATTTTATGTTTGGCTCACGCTTAGCACTGCCAGTATATAAAGGGATATTCACTTCAAATAATTTCGATTTTCGGACTTTTATAGGCTTTCACGAGTCGAGTTAAATGATCATATATTATGATACTACATCAGCAGCTCAGATGATACTACACGATAGTACACGAACAGCTTAGATGATACAACACGATACTACATGAGCAGCTCAGATGATATAATATGATACTACATCAGCAGCTCAGTCACTGATGGTGTTGCAATTTAGACATAAAATATGACCTTCAAAAAAATATGAACAGACTCTTGATATTGGAAGACGCTAGAATGCCTTATATTTAAAATATAGACTCCATTTGGCCGTGATCTTATTGTAATCTACGCACAGATGAGTTCAAAATGGGGAACGAATCAGATTGCCGACGTCGAGTTCAACTTATTTGTCTAATAAATAATTGCCAATTTTCAAAACAGACGATTACCTATTTCGACGTATATCTAAAAATTCTCACAAACATTTTGCCATACACGTGAGGAATTAGCTGAGCAAACACAGGTGGAAAGGCAGAGAGAGCTCAGACGTTTCCTCAACTCTGCAGATGGTTCGTGCAGTTTCAGCACAGGCGATGTAACAGTTGTACTCGTCTCCAGAACTTTCATCAAAATACCCTTACCTTGGGGTCCAGGCCTCTCCAGTCAACTCTCTCTCTTTCCTGTGCGTGCGTTGTTTCTCCTCCAAACGACGTTTTTCGATCGCTGACGCGTCAATCTAAATAATACAAGTGACACGAAAGTTAGAATTTATAGATTGTTTTGAGTCTCGAGATGTAAAATAGTGTTCGGTGTTATCATCCAAATAAAAAAATAGATACTCCAGATAAGAAAAACACAACGGGGCAATGCGCGATTCTAAATAAGGAAAACATAATTGGGGAAATGCACGACTCCTAATAAAGAAAACGCAACGTGGCAATGCGCGATTCCAAATAAGGAAAACATAATGAGGAAATGCACGACTCCAAACCTAAGAAAACACAACGGGGCAATGCGCGACTCCAAATATGGAAAACACAATGGAACAGTGCACGGGTCCAAATAAGGAAATCAAGAGTCGGCACTCATGGCTACTCACAACAGAGATATCGTATCTTTGGCAAGTAGGGCAAAACAAACTGTGTCTGTGCTCCAAGTCAGCAAAGAACTCACCTTTCCACTATCAAGCAACCTTATGTCTGGCCTCTTTCGGCAATCTGTGGGACACCGAGTTTCTACAAGGAAACGTATCAAAGCTAAATTAATGTTAAATCTTAATGAACCAGGGATGTCCCTAACTGCAAGCAGCCGGCTACTTAAGTAGTTTTTTCCAGCTATATTATTGAAGTCAATGATTGTTTTAACAGGTTTTAAAGGGAGCAGTCAGGATGGCCGAGTGGTGGCGTTCCTGCCTCCCATCACTGTTGACTCGGGATCGAATCCAAGCCTCGTAAGTGGCCTGAGATTGTCGACGTCATTGTGACTCAAATGCTGTTTCTCCTTGTACTCGGGTTTTCCTCCCTCCAGATGTGGTGCTGCGCTCATAAGGCGTGCATGGATCACGTTCTGGGGTCGAGCGCCTCGCCGGCAGCACAGCTCCTTTGATCCGACCTCGTAAATCTGCGCCGATTGCAATTCAGTCGCTGGCTGCGAGAAAGGGTGACCAGTAAGCTAGGTATCACTATCATCGTTATCTTTATCATAATCATCATCATCAATATTATCGTGAGCATTGATCTAACCAGCTACTTTTAGAAAATTACCACCAACTTTAAAAGTTATGGACTGCCCTGATGAACTGTGATGCTTTAAGGATTATTAATAATACAGAAAGCACATTGGTGTGGACGAGGGTTCTGGTATATAGATATATTGAAGAAAATGAACGCACAACAACTTCTTTAAATCTGCTCTCACTGGCAGAACAAACAGAATAGCCGCAATACGGTCTGCGCCGAATAAAGAGAACGTATAATTTTAAATTAACATTCCTGGGTATTCTGTAACATCTAATTTTGACCGAGAATAGGAAAAGTGGCCCAAAAGAAAATGCACTAAGTAATTGACAAAAGTGGCACCCATTATTGCAGCCCAAAACGGTTCTGTTTAGATCACAAAACGAGGAGAGAACGAAAGAACTGAAGCCGTAAGCTGAAAACGGGAGCATTAACAATTTCATGTGGTGTTGTGGTTTGTTGCTATTTGAATGCAGTTACTTGGCAGCTAAAACGCATTTTACACACAAGCAACTTACTTGAATATGCTTTCAGCCAGTTTCACTTCAAAAATGTTATGCACGTGAATATTTCTAAATTAGTACAAGGCTCTGACACTCACCGTATCCTGGATCATTCAGCTGCATTGTAAATCGTGTAAAAGAGTACATCCTGAAAGAGAGGGTAGAACTTTTAAACTCTAATATCAACAAGTGAAGCAAGTAGTTTTTACTTGCGCTTTCCAACAGTATTCCCCGGGATCTAATTCTCAGCTTCGGTTGTACAAGACACTAGTTCTGGCAGTCTTTCTATATGGATATGAAACGTGGAAGATGAATAATGAAGTCAATGATGCGATTGACGTGTCTAATAACAATCTTACAAATTAGATAGCAAGATCACGTCAGCTGCTAAACAGAGCCACCATCAAGCTAATAAGTAAAGAAGTTCAGTCCAGAAGATGGAAATTCATAGGCTATGTGCTGAGACAAGACAGGGATAACGACTGTAATGTTGCAATGACGTGGGCCCTAAAAAGGAAGAGAAAAAGAGGAAGGCCAAAAACAGCATGGAGAAGGACTTAGGTAAAGAGCGGAAAAGGGGTGAATAGAAGACGTGGGATCAGGTGCGAGCAGTTGCGGCTGAGGGGTCCAAACGGAGAAATGCTGTGGAGGTCCTATGTCTCACTTAGGCGCGGGGAAGGTAGATAACTTCCAGGTTTTTGCTTCGGTTCTCAGGGTTCGTACAGATCTTTGAAAGAAAATTTCCAAATTTTTCCAGACTTTTTCTAGACCTTTTTCCTCAATTTTTTAGAATCAAAATTAAGTCAGTAATAGTTTTACACAAAGGTTTTACAAACTGATAGTATTTCTATTGCCTGTGTAGTCTGTTCTAGTTTTGAAAACTATATAAGTGACAGTAAACACACCAGAATCTTTCTTTAAATTTAGTGCGTCCATATCTTTGGGGTATTATTTTAGTAGGATCTCATGGGTTTTTATTTTTCGGAGGAAATCAAGCTCAGTAAATCCCGACGTTTTCCACAAATTTTCTCTACTTTCTAGAATTTTTCCAGTTTTCCAGACTAAAGGAAGTCAAAAGATAACGACTTAAGCTTAATATTTTTCTTTGGATGGGGAAAGTGGCGTTTAAACTAACAATACAGTAAGCAAAATACACATATACTAACTGTACTTAATAAAAATGTAAAGCTCTTGATTTAATTGCTTTTCGCCCAAGCACGTTAGTAACCTAAAGACAGCTGGCAAAGGTAGAGTTTTTCCGGAGAGTTTCGTTACTCAGAAATGTAAGTGAAGACTTAGCCGACTGATAACAAAACATTACTTGAGCCACATCACATCACACCAACACTGACTAATCGCGAACCACATTATATCAGTATTCAACGGACACACCATTCCTCAATTGACTCTAATGATGACTTCCGCATAGATTGTCAAACGTCAGTCACTACCACTGACAACAGTCCTTCTAAGGACGATCTCACAAGATAGACTTAATTTCTTACTATCAAAGTACTACCAAGCACGATCAACGATTTTAAGAATGGTGGAAGAGCTCTAGCTAATCTGAATAAACACTGCTTTCAAACTAGACGGACCTTCACTCAGGGTCTTGAAAATAACTGAGAAGGTGCTGCTTTTGTTCTAACATCTGCAAATGGTTAAACCTTCGCTTAATCTCAGGTACAGACGTTAAACCGTAGATCCCGTCTCTCAACACACTATTGGGGGACATAAAAGAACCCACGCACCTGTCGAAACGAGTGTAGGGTAATGATCCCGGTGCTGTGGTATGGTTGTTCTACCGAGGTCATTTCTTAATATTTTAAATGACATGTGAAGCACTGTAGCAAACTATCTAAGATCCTCAACTGTTGAAACCCGTATTTAATTGTAAAGCACTCAGAACAGCAATGATTAAACGCTACATAAATGCTAATTATTATTATTATAATTATAATTATAAACAGTCATCGTCAACACCATCATCAATATCGTCATCATCATCATCAATAATATTAACATCGTCATCGAAATCATCAACATCATCAACATGATCACCAACATCATCCTTAACAACATCATCAACATCAACATTATCATTGTCAATATCATCATTATCAACAATGGTAAGCAGTCTTTCCCCCCATTCCTGCATAAAGATTGTCAAACGGAGACAAAGATTTGCAGACGCGTGGCCTTTGTAATCGGAGTGTCACAAAGCAAAATTTTAAGATTGAATGTAATTTCAAATACTTCTGATTCTTTCAACTCGGGCGTCAGTTTGGTAAAGTTCTGTGATCAACCATTGTTTTAGTTTTACAGCTCCATGGTTACATGTTTCTTTCGTCTTTGGTATATGGGTCTTTGTTAACAATTTCAAAAATAAGAACGCGTCCTATTTTCAACCTCTTTTGTTACTAGTCCTACAACCCTCCCTGCTCTGATCAAGGGTGTTGTGGAAGCTAGCTTCTATGCAGAAACTAATGTCAAAACTGGATCAGAGGGCAAATAATAGCCAGGCATAAAAATCCCGTTACAACAGATAAGACGAGGATTTCTTATTCAGTTGTGCTTGTTTCATTCTACTTTTTCAAAGGCTGCGATTCTTCGAAACTTTACCTCTCTTCAATGGTATTTCAGAGGGAAAAGGATTGCTGGTAGTCTACAATCCTGCCGAGATATCAACAACGCTTTGTCAGTGTAGGCTACATGGGGCTTAAACAAAGATATCTTACTGTGAAAGGAATATTCAGTTGTCTCAAGCTTGTTTTTCTCAGAAGAAAAAACTTCTGAGTTCCTTATGGAAATCGAACCCATGATCCTCTGATTACCGGTCAGACGTTCTACCCACTGAGCTACAGGAACCCATGATCCTCTGATTACCGGTGAGACACTCTACCCGCTGAGCTACAGGAACCCATGATCCTCCGATTACTAGTCAGACGCTCTACCCACTAAGCTACAGGAATCCATGATTCTTTGATTTCTGGTCAGAAGCTCTACCCACTGAGCTACAGGGACTCATGATCCTCTTTTTACCGGTCAGACGCTCTACCCACTGAGCTACAGGAACTCATGATCCTCTGATTACCGGTCAGACGGTCAACCCAATGAACTACAGGCACTCACGTGGGCAACGGGTCACTTAACTTGGTTCTTGTAGATGACACACTGGGTATATGTCCTCCTAACTACTAGGCTCAATATATCCATAAGTTATATCCATATCCATAAGTTATATATATTGATAAGTTTATGTGGAAAATGTTTCTTTCACAGTATTTATTCCAAGCTACAACATTTACACATAAACTTAAAGATATCTTACTTTGGCGATTCTTCCGGCCTTCTATTTACAGTCCACAGGTCGGCTGGCTCACTGTTAAGTACTTTAAACACAAACGTAGAAATGGTGGTTAGTTATAAACAAAAAAAACTATTAACTGAGATGACTTTAATTATTGATAAGTTTTTTCTATCCCTTTTTTTACGGAGTTCTTGAAAGAAAAAAATTTTAAACTTCATGTAACTAAAATGTAGTTGTTGATGTTGATGATGTTCATACTGATAATGATGCTGGTATTGATGATTATGGTGTTGATGATAATGATGTTGTTGATGATGATGCTGCTGCTGTTGCTGTTAATGTTGTTTTTGATGATGCTGATGACGATATTGAGGATCACAATGATGATGTTGATGACAGTGATGATGATGATATTGTTGATGATGTTGATGCTGACGATGATTATGTCGACAATAACGCTGTTGATGATGTCGTGGTGATGATAATGATGATCATGTTGTTGTTAGCTTCTCAAATTCTCAACTTCAGAATCTCAACTTTTGAACCAGTTTTTGAAATTTAATTTATACCATAAGGTACCATTTCGTACTTTAGGAACAAGCACAATAAATTTCGAAAGCCGAAGCTTTCTTGGTGTAGTTTCAAAAGCAAAAGGCTTAATTAAAAATTCTTTTATTGTGACGTAAAGTAATACACTTTGCTTCAACAGAGTTATACTCAATTACCCTAAACAGCAAAACTATGAGTGAACATACATTAGGCTACCACAGTTTAATTTCAAGTGAATCTTTTGAGATAAAAACTTCTGGATCATACAAAAGCATACCTCCACCTGTGGAATAGCACTCTAAGCCTCTGTCCCACGAACCGTCCACGAGGTACTTCACCTGACCACCAGCATCGCGGACCTCTCCTAAAACAATGGTACAAAGTCATAGACATCTGTAACAATCAATACTGTGGTCTGATTGACTAAAGAGAGTACAAAAGAACAAAAACATATTGTCTGTTTGGCACTTTCACTGCATGTTAATTCAGTTTAGGGTGGTATGGTCCTTATGGAGGCTGACTGATTTTATGTATGTCATTACTAATCAATGCCTAAATGTTACAAAGCAAAATTCTAAGATTGCATAAAATTTCAAATACTTTGGCTTCTTTCAACTCGTGCATTGGTTTATCGATTTCTGTAGCCCATTATCATTCTTGTTTTACAGCTCCATTGGTACGTGTGTCTTTTTCTTTAACCTATGGGTCTTGTTTGCAATCTCATGAAGTAAAAACGCTTCTATTTTCGCTCCCTTGAAGTAACGTGTGGTCAGATACCTGTTATGATCAAGGCTGCAGTAGAAACCAGCTTCTGTGCCGGTGGAAAGTACTGTTAAAACTAGAGTGGGGACCAAGGAGCTAAAAGTCCCCACGAAATAAAATCCCGTCACACAAAGTTCCTTTCGGTTACAATATTGATTATTGCAGACGTCAACCTTTATCAATATAGGTGTATCTTCGCTTTTTGCTATCCACACAACTCTATCCTTGGCAAGGGAAGATATGATGGGAGTTAATGTACACCTACATACTTCAATTTGTACAATTTTATTGCAGTTTCGCTGATCGAGTCTTGGCAAAGTTAACCGTTATCTCTTTCACACTTTGAGGCTCTGCTGTTTCATTTGCTCAGGAGCTGGCGACGGGACAAATCTGCTTTTAAAGTGATGCTTTTAGTCAACTGGAGCCTTTGTGAAAGCGCATTATTTTGACTTCTTGTACTGACTACTTCATGTAGTTGATATATTTTGGAGTGAATCTTTCCAACCAGATGTCAGTGCGGATTCAACTGACTATAGATACAATGACATGTTGTTTAGAAATCGGACTTGCTGATTGCCCTCCTTGCAATTAAGGACTGAATAACGAGGACACGGCTCAAAGAGGTCATACTGAAGGCATTTTAAAGGAGCACTCATCATGCACAAACGAGGATTACAGGCACATACACAATTACAAAAGCTTTACGGCTCATGCACAACCTCGGAGAAGAGGACCACAGCCAGATGAGAGAAGCTGGGAGTCGATATTGATGAGGAATGAAAACCGGAGTGACAGAAGAAAAACCCTAGGAGTCAGATCGAGATCGAAAAATTTCAGTTTATGTACAGAGCCCGGGAGTTGATCCGGGTCGTAGAGGTGAGAGATGCAAGTGATGGCCGTAATGCCAACCTAGACTCCTCTATGCTGTGTCTGAATGCAGCAAGTGTCTTGTCTTGCCTTTCCTTTTGCTTATATCACACAAAATCAACGCCATTGTATATATTACTATAACTTATTAAACATCAGTTAATGTTATTTCAATAGAGTTTCTATATTAGTTTGCCTAATGAACTAACCCGAGAGTCTCTTGAAGTTTTCTTGTGATTTTCTCTCAGGTAGGAAGTGCATTACACATGTTTCTCCGGTGTTGTGATTGGTAACTAGGCAATCACCTTCCTAAAAAACAACTTCAGTTCAGCCATAAATGAAAAACTATAGATCCAAGGGCCCTGTGTTCCTAATGGCCAATTTCAAAATATTAAAATTCTAACTTGAGTCCGAGGCTTGGGGGAATAAAAGAAAAGTATAATTTCTTCCTCAATGTCCACTGGGATTTCTTTGGTTTATTCAACTAAGCCTCAGACTCAAGTTAGGATTTTAGTACATCGAAATAGGTCTATTAACCATCTAATTCATCAATTTTTCCGCCTGCTTTTAGAGTCATTTTCTAGATATAGAGTGCTTTCACGCACACCCTAGATACGCCAAACACAAAAGATGAAGCGACCATGTTGGTGCCCTAATCAAAAGAAATCATAAAATAGTTGTAAAAATATGAACAGTTTAGAGAAATTGAGACTCGATTTGTGCGAAAAGTTAAGAACAATGAGCCTCAGCCAAAATTTATTGGTTCTTATAAAAATGTGTGTACGGGATACGATTATAATGTAATTTGCTCCACTCAAAACGAATTAATGGTTTATATTTCTGAAATTAAGGTAAATTAAAAGGTTCAATTGGACACTTTGTAAAACATTAATTGTTGGAGTAGATTTCGCTTGAATGTTGAAAAATGTAACGTCTCGTCTTTGCTATGAAATGTGATTGGCTAACTTCAGCTTTTTCGAATACCAATGGTGATTAGTTAGTCAATGCAAGACAAAGATACTCGTCGCTCGTCTCGAAAGTTATATTTCAAAATTTTTTCCACTAAAGTCTCTGACGTAAGTTTAAGTATATTTTGTTGTTGTAAAGACCTTTTAATAGCAAGTTTCCTAAAAAGCCCATCTCTGAGTTCGAGACGTTGCAGAAAACATCTCTCATTACGTGTTCAACTGGAGATAGTGCATCCTGTACACGTTGCTGTCTTATCTTTGCTGTATCTCCTGATTGGTTGTATATTGTATCATATCTTGTCTTTGCTATGCCTCCTGAATAGTGGAATATCGTGTTATGTCTTGTCTTTGCTGTGCCTCCTGATTGGTTGTATATTGCGTCGTCTTCTATTTGCTGTGTCTCCTGCTTGGTTGTATATCGCGTCATGTCAGGAGACACAGCAAATACAAGACATGACGCGATATCATGATAATGATTGATGATGATATCAATACAAGACATGACGCGATATCATGATGATGATTGATGATGATATCAATACAAGACATGACGCAATATCATGATGATAATTGATGATGATATCGTGTCATGTCTTGTGCTTACTAAGCCTCCTGACTGGTTGCATATCGTGTCATGTCTTGTGTTTGCTAAGCCTCTTGACTGGTTGCATATCGTGTCATGTCTTGTGTTTGCTAAGTCTCCTGACTGGTTGTATATCGTGTCATGTCTTGTGCTTGCTAAGCCTCCTGACTGGTTGTATATCGTATCATATCTTGTGCTTGTTAAGCCTCCTAACTGGTTGTATATCGTGTCATGTCTTGTATTTACTATGCCTCCTGATTGGCTGTATATCGAGTCATGTCTTATGTTTGCTGTGGCTCCTGACTGGCTGTATATCATGCCATGCCTCCTAACTGGTTGTATATCGTGTCATGTCTTGCGTTTGCTGTGCCTCCTGTTTTACCAGATCAATTCCTTACATATTTCTCATTTTCAAATGTATTATATTTTAATATAAGTGAGGTGTCGATAAATTGCCTTGAACTAAATAGGTTAAACACAAACACAGTAATTCGTTGGAAATAAACATAACCAATCAGGAATGTCGTGCACAATTTGTTGCTATTTTAGTTCGACGTCCCCTAATTGTTTTGGTGAAAATGAAAGGCTTTCATTCTCTTTATTTCAAGGTGGTTTTTTTTGTCACAAACACCTTTCAATTGAGCGGTTTCCATGTTTGAGTTCTCGGCTTTGTAGTACGTTCCTGTCCATAACTATTCAACTGGAAATTGCAGGGCATCCCGCACATGTTTGCTATGCCTCTTAATTGGTTCATAGTTAGTAGAGCTAAATGGTTAGGAAACTTAGCGGCTTTCTTTGTTCTATGTTTTTGTTCTCTCTTTCCCTGTTGTTATATGACGTTGAACCTGCACAGATTACAAAAGGTTTTGAGATGTAAATGAGAAAACGGCCAATAATCTAACGAGCCATCACACCTAGAACAAAAGATCATAACCGTGACCCTGCGCACAACATGAAACAAAGCAGCCCTGTAATCTCCTTTGCAGTTTGCTAAGTTTCATAACCAGTCAACTCTAGCATTGAGTACTAACTTTGATTGGTTGTACAGAATACGGTGCCATGTTTTGTGCTTCCTGTTCCTATTTCAAAACCCAAACGAAATCCACTCAAGAGATGTAACATTTTGGGGTCCGAGCGCCAGGAGTTATTAATAACGACAATGTACTCTCTATAACATAAGCAAACTGCTTAGAAAATATTGAACTCCGAACCTGATCAACATAAAGGCTTCCAACTAGGATATTATGAATTGTTGTTACTGGTTTTTTCCATGAGAAATGGTGACCACTAGCTTTAAACTTGACATGGACCATCCCCGTAGGAATCACCTTGAAGAACTGCAACAAGAGTAGATATAGATATTAGATAAAAATCGTATTTATCAACATTTTTGTTGCTGAAGAGATGCTTTATCATTTCTCTTACAAATCGTAATGAAGACTTTAGTAGATTTTTAAGTTTTACATCGTTGAAATAGTAGAGAATACTGACGTTTCGGACTGGAGTCCTTCGTCAGAGTAAAGTGTGTGAGAGATAGTTTGAGAGGTGATCACATTTATTGCAGTTTATTTTTTTTATTTTATTAGCTTTATCCCCGAAGGGAAAGGGACGCTACAACAGGTTTCCCCAATTACTGCAGGCCCGTTAGTATCGATTTTTATGAGGGAGGAAAACTGGAGTGCCCGGAGAAAAACCCTCGGAGTCAGATGGAGATCGACAAATCTCAGCCCACATGTGAGTCCAGGATTCGATCCCGGGTCCATAGAGGTGGGAGGCGCGAATGATGACCGCTACGCCAACCTGACACTACAATGTAACTACCTCTCAAACATTTCTCACACACTTTACTCTCATGAAGGACTCCAGTCTGAAACGTCACTATCTTCAACTATTTCAACGGTGTAAAACGTAAAAATCTATTAAAACTGTTTCTATAGAAACACCGACGCAACACTTCAATTCATCACATAATGAATTTTTTAAAACCATGCACCTGCACAACTGCACACACTCATAAGAATCCTCTTTGAGAGGGAGATGAGTTAAAATGGAAGAAGAGGAAGAAGAAGAAGAATGAAGACTGTTGGAATGTGAGAATCGCATCAACCCTGATCACTAACCAGCCAGGGTTTGGTACCCACACCAGTGTAGAAACCCAACTACAAAATTACTATGCTTCATCGCATTACATTGCTATTTTCTCAAAAGTTTGGAGATTCTAGCCCTACTAATTTCCTTCCAGGTAGCTCTGATATACCGCAAAATGCCAAATAAAGGCTTTGGAGTTATATTCGTTCATAAGCATTTTTGAGTGGGCGCTGCCGAGTGTTGAACATCTGTATGACTTTCTTTTTCGCCAAAGCTGACGCAGCTTTCCATCCTTATGAGGTCCGTAAAATGAATACCAGCTTCTGCTGGGGGCTAACCTGCGATGGATTAGTATTCCGTCCAGGGAGAGTCAATGACTCTCATCCGCTTAACACTACGGAAAGCAGAGATAAGCACCGGCTCCAATGGGCCACTTAGGCTCGGAAAAGGATTTAGCTTACCTTATTAAAGGAAATTAAAAAGGGATTTAATTAACGCGGTTTTAAAAAAACCGCATTAATTAATTCACCCTTTAATTACTGTAATTTTTATTTAAACCATATCATTTTACACCGTTATTTTGAAATACCTTTATTTATACTCAAAATTTAACATGTTTAAGAAATAGTAATTACGTCGTCTACCCCATCTTCAATTGTCTCTTCATCTGAATCATGAACGCTAGCTGCAAACCGGGACGCATCTTCCAGGAAAATTACATTTTAAAATTTCTTCTAATTCATCAATATATTGTAAAAAAATTAAATAAATGCAGCAGAGAGTCAAAACCGCGTTAATCAATACCAATTAAACACCAAAATCCCAACAAACCGTGTTAGTAAATTAAAATCACTTAATTACGTAAACCCCAACAAACTGCATTAATTAAATCGTATATCTCAATTAATCTATATTTCCTATAATAAGGTATATATAAAAGGGTTATATGCGGAGGGGCTTATATTCGTAGAGAGTCTTGTGTCTGCAACAGGTATAATAGTGCGATAGAAATTCCTTGTAAAAACAAATTGCAAGGATACAAGGTGAACAAACTGTAATTAAAATATTCAAAAGAAACGAGGGACTAAAATCATCTGTGAAGAAAATCGACTTCTGTTGAACCATTTTTTCCTTTACACCTTGATATATAGCACACATGTATCAAATTTTAAGATTGATAAAGACTGAGTATATATGAGCCCTGGGCTTTTATTTTTTGACGGACTTAAATGTTTTGAAGGATAATATTTGTGTCTGCCAACAGGGTGCTTATACTTGGGAAAGCCTGAATTCTGAGGGGGTTCATAAATAGAACTTTACAAGGCAGGTAAAATGAGTACAAGCCAGGGGTATAGCTCGCCAATTTTCGT
>JAOBYJ020172041.1:0-17292 GCA_025403565.2 Palythoa heliodiscus | reverse complement strand
TGACAAGTGAGATGCCACGATTGTTTGGAGGACTGTTTAGGTGTCTTTCAATGCCATTCCGTAGAGATAGGAGCGTTACGCGGCTGTACTCTTCGCCATCTTTGTTTCGCGCCTCGGCATAAAATTGACGAAGATGTTTGTCAAGCTCTTCACCCGAAATTTCGGCCAAATTTATGGTAATTTCCTTTTGCTTGCTCCATTCTGATGAAAACAAACTTTAATTTCTTTAGTTGCTTAAATCTATGTGTGGACTATAGCATGGACGAAAGCGTGGGTTATAGCATGGACTTTAGCATGAACCATAAATCTTGGACTATAGCATGGACTATAGCAAGGACTATAGCATGGCAATAGCATCCACTGTACCAGGGATTATAGCATGGACGATAGCGACGGTTAAAGCATGGACTACAGCATGGACTATAGAGTAGACCATAACATGGATTGCAGCATGTACTATTGCATAGACTATAGCATGGACTATAGTGTGCACTATAGCATGGACTATAGCGTGGACTATAGCATGGACTCTAGCATGGACTATAGCATTGACTATAGCATGTACTAAAGCATGGACTATAGTATGGACTATAGCACGGACTACAGCTTGGGCTATAGCATGGACTATAGCAGTGACTATAGCATGGACTATAGCATGGCTATAACATCCACTATATTATGGATCATAGCATGGATGATACCGTGGGTTATAGCATGGACTATATCAGGGGCTATAACGTGCCCTATAGCAAGAATTATAACATGGATTATAGCATGGATTATAGAAAGAAATAAAGCATAGCCTATAGCGTGAACTATAGCATGGACTATAACATGGGAAAAAGCATGGCTTTTAGCATGTTCTATTGCATGGACTATAGCATGGACTATAGCATGGACTATTGCATGGACTATTGCATGGACTACAGCATTGACTATAGCATAGACTATAGCATGGACCACACCATGGACTATCGCATGGAATATAACGAGGACTATAGCATGGACAATAGCATTTACTATAGCATGGACTATAGCATGGACTACAGCATGGACTATAGCATTGACTATAGCGTAGATTATAGCAGGGCCTCTAACATGGACCATAGCATGGAGTATAGCATGGACTATAGAATGGACTATAGCAGAGACTAAAACATGGACTGATGCGTGGATTTTAGCATGGACAACAGCATGTGTTCTAGCATGGATTCTAGTGTGGACTATAGCATGAGTTACAGCATACATTTTAGCCCGGACTCTAGTATGGACTATAGCATGGACTAAAGCATGGACTATAGCGCGGATTATAGCATGGACTAAAGCATGAACTATAGCAAAGACTGTTGCAAAGACTATAGCATTGACTATAGCGTGCATTAAAGAATGCATTATAGCAAGGACTACAGCATGGACTATAGCATGGACTATACATGGACTATAGCATTGACTTTAGAGTGGATTATAGCGTGGACTATAGCATGGACTATAGCATGGACTATTGCACGGACTATAGCATGGATTATAGCAGGGACTATAACATGGATTATAACATCGACTATAGCATACACTATAGCATGGACTATAGTAAATACTATAGCAAGGACTATAGCATGGCCTATAGCATGGACTATAGCATGGACTAAAGCATGGACTATAGCATGAATTATAGCATGGACTATAGCATTGATTATAGCATGGACTATAGCAGGAACTATAGTATGGACTATAACTTGGATTATTATATGGACTATAGCATGGAATTTCAGCATGGACAATAGCATGGACTTTAGCATGCACCCTAGCGTGCTCTATAAAATGGACTTTATCATGGACTAGAGCTTGGACTATAGCATAGATTATAGCATGGAATATGGCATGGACTATAGCATGGACTATAGCATGCAGTATAGCATGGATTATAACAAGGACTTTAGCATGGATAATAGCATATACTATAGCATCGACTATAAAATGGACTATAGCATGGAATAAAGCATGGACTATAGCAGGGAATATAACATGGACAATAGCATGGACTATAGCATGGACTATAGCATGTTCTATAGTATGGATTATAGCAAGGACTAGAGCATCTACTATAGCGTGGATTAGAGCATGGAATATGGCATGGAATATAGCATGGACTCTAGCATAGACTCTAGCATGGACTCCAGCATGAACTATAGCATGGACTATAGCATGTTCTATAGCATGGACTATACAATATATTATAACATGGACAATAGCATGGACTATAGCATGGACAATAACATGGACTATAACATGGACTATAACATGGATAATAGCATATACTATAGCATGGACTATAACATGGACTGTAGCATGGACTATAACATGGACTATAACATGGACTATAGCATGTTTTATAACATATACTATAGCATGGACTATTGCATGAACTATAGCATGGACTATAGCATGGACTATAGTGTGGACTAAAGAATGGACAATAGCATGGACTATAACAGTGATTATAGCATGGTTTCTAGCATACACAATAGCATGGACTATTGTATGAAATATAGAATGAACTATAATATGGACAATAGCATGGACTATAGCATGGTTACAGCATATACTATAGCATGGACTATTGCATGATCTATAGCATGGACTACAGCACGGACTATAGCATGGGGTATAGCATGGACTATAGTATATACTATAGCAGGGACTATAGCATGGCCTATAGCATGGACTATAGCATGGACTATAGCATGGACTATAGCATGGAATATTGCATGCATGGACAATAGCATGGACTATAACAAGGACTTTAGCATGGAAAAAACATATACTATAGCATCAACACTAGAATGGACTATAGCATGGACTAAAGCATGGACTATAGCATGGGCTATAACTGGAACTATAGCATGGACTATAGCAAGGATTATAGCATGGACTATAGCATTGATTATAGCATGGACTAGAGCATGGACTATAGCGTGGATTAGAGCATGGATTATGGCATGGAATATAGCATGGACTCTAGTATAGACTCTAGCATGGACTCCAGCACGAACTATAGCATGGACTATAGCATGAACTATAGCGTGGTCTATATAGCATGGACTATAGCGTGGACTAGAGCATAGCATATGGCATGGACTATAGCATTTACTATAGCATGGACTAGAACAAGGACTGTAGCGTGGACTATATCGTGAACTTTAGCATGGACTGTAACATAAACAATAACATGGGCTCTAGCATGGCCTTTTGCATGGACTATAGCATGGAATATTGCATGGACTATAGCATGGATTATAACATTGAGTATAGCATGGGCTAAAGCATGGACTGTAGCATGGACTATAGCATGGACTGTAGCGTGTACTATAACGTGGAATTTAGCATGGACAAGAACATGGACAAAAACATCGCCTCTAACATGGACTATGCTATAACCCATGCTATAACCCATGCTATAACGTATGCCATAACACATGCTATAATCCATACTATAATCCAAGCTAAAACCCATGCTTTAACCCATGCTATACTTCATGCTATAACCCATGCTATAATCCATGCTATAATCCATGCTATTATCCATTCTATAGAACATGCTATAACCAATCTTATAACGCATCCTAGAACCCATGCTATAAACCATGCTAGAACCAATACTTTAGTCCCTGCTATCGCCCATTCAATTGTCCATGCTATAACCCATGCTATAATCCATGCCACAGTCCATGCTAAAACCCATGCTATAACCCATGCTATTATCCATGCTATAACCATGCTTTTATCCATGCTATAACCCATGCTACAGTTCATCCTATAACCCATGCTATAGTCCAGGCTATAACCCAAGCTATTATCCATGCTATAACCTATGCTACAATCCATGCTATAACACATGTTATAACCCATGCTATAGTCCATGCTATAACCCATGCTATAGTCCAGGCTATAACCCATGCTATTATCCATGCTATAACCCGAGCTACAGTCCATGCTATAACCCATGCTATAACCCATGCTAAAAACCATGCTAGAACCCATGCTATAGTCTATGCTAAAACCCATGCTATAGTCCATGCTCTAACCCATGCTATAACCCATGCTATGGTCTATGCGCTAATCCATGCTTTAACCCATGCCAAAAACCATGCTCTAACCTATGCCATAGTCCATGCTAGAACCCAGGCTTTAACCCATGATAAAATCCCAGTTATAACCCATGCTATAGTCCATGCCATAACCCATGCTATAACCCATGCTATAACCCATGCTATAGCCAATGCTATAGTCAATGCTATAACCCATGCTTTAGTCCATGCGATAACCAATGTTCTGACCCATGCAAAACTCCATGCTGAAACCCATGCTATAGTCCATGCTATTACCCATGTTATACCCCACGCCTTAAACCATGCTATAACCTATGCTATTGTCCGTGCCATAACCCATGCTATAATCCATGCTATAACCCATGCTATTATCCATGCTATAACCGATGCTAAAACCCATGCTATAACCCATGCTATTATCCATGCTATAACCCATGCTATTATCCCTGCTATAACCCATGCTATACTTCATCCTATAACCCATGCTATAGTCCAGGCTAAAACCCATGCTATTATCCATGCTATAACCCATGCTTTGATCCATGCTATAATCCATGCTATAACCCTTGCTATAGTCTATGCTCTAACCCATGCTACAGTCCATGCTATAACCCATGTTATAACCCATGCTATAGTCCATGCTATAACCCATGCTAAAGTCCAGGCTATAACCCATGCTATTATCCATGCTATAACCCGAGCTATAGTCCATGCTATAACTCATGCTATAACCAATGCTAAAAAACCTGCTATAACCCATGCTATAGTCCAGGCTATAACCCATGCTATTATCCATGCTATAACCCGAGCTATAGTCCATGCTCTAACCCATGCTATGGTCTATGCGCTAATCCATGCTTTAACCCATGCCAAAAACCATGCTCTAACCCATGACAAAGTCCATGCTAGAACCCAGGCTTTAACCCATAATAAATGCCCAGTTATGACCCATGCTATAGTCCATGCCATAACCCATGCTATAACCCATGCTATAACCCATGCTATAGCCAATGCTATAGTCTATGCTATAACCCATGTTATAGTCCATGCTATAACCCATGTTATAGTCCATGCTATAACACATGCTATAGTACATGCTATAGTCCATGCTATAGTCCATGCTATAGTCCATGCTTAAACCCATGCTATAGTCCATGCTATAGCCCATGCTATAACCAATGTTATAATCCATGCTATAAGTCATGCTATAGTCCATGCTGTAACCCATGCTGAAATTCATACTATAAGCCATGCTATAGTCCATGCTGTAACCCATGCTATAGTTCATCCTCTAACCCATGCTATAACTCATGCTATAATCCATGCTATAACCCATGTTTTAGTCCATGCTATAGTCAATGATATAACCCATGTTATAGTCTATGCTATAACCCAAGCTATAGTCCATGCTATACTCCAGGCTATAACCCATGCAAGAATCCATGCTAAAACCCATGCTATAATCCATGCAATAACCCATGCTATAGTCCATGCTGGAACCCATGCTATAACCCATGCTATAACCCAAGCTATAGTCCATGCTAAACTCCATGCTATAACCCATGATAAAATCCAAGCTATAACCCATGCTATAATCCAAGTTATACTCCAGGCTATAACCCATGCAAGAATCCATGCTAAAACCCATGCTGTAATCCATGCAATACCCCATGCTATAGTCCATTGCAAAACCCATGCTATAACTCAAGCTAAAGTCCATGCTATAAACCATGCTATGGTCCATGCTATTACCCATGTTATAACCCATGCTTTAAACCATGCTTTAAACCATGCTTTAAACCAAGCTATAGTCCATGCTTTAACCCATGCTTCAACCCATGCTATATTCCATGCTATTAACCATGCTATAACCCATACTATAATCCATGTTATCACTCATGCTATAGTCCATTATATAACCCATGCGATAACCCAAGCTATAACTCATGCTAAAGTCCATGCTAGAACCCATGCTATAATCCAAGCTCTAAGCCATGCTATACTCCATGCTATACTCCGTGCTATAACCCATGCCATAGTCCCTGCTCTAACCCATGCTATAATCCATGCTATAACCCATGCTATAGTCCATTGTATAACCCATGCTATAACCCATGCTCTAACTCATGCTAAAGTCCATGATATAACCCATGCTATAATCCATGCTATAAGCCATGCTAAGCTCCATGCTATACTATATGCTATAACCCATGCCATAGTCCATGCTATAACCCATGCTATAATCCATGCTATACCCCATGCTACAAGTCATGCAATAGTCCATGCTATACTCCATACTATAACCCATGCTACAACTCATGCTAAAGTCCATGCAATAACCCATGCTATAATCCAAGCTATAACTCATGCTATGATCCATGCTATACTCCATGCTTTAATCCATGCAATAATCCATGCTAAAACCCATGCTTTAACCCATGATATATATTCAGCTATAACCCATGCTATAGTCCATGCTATAACCCGTGCTATAAACTATACTATAGCCCATGCTATAGTCCATGCTATAACCCATGCTTTAGTCCATGCTAAAACCAATGCTATAACCCATGCAAAAATCCATGCTGAAACCCATGCTATAGTCCATGCTATTACCCATGTTATAACCAATGCTGTAAACCATGCTATAACCGATGCCATAGTCCATGCTTTAACCCATGCTATAACCCATGCTTCAACCCATGCTATAGTCCCTGTTATAATCCATGCTATAGTCCATTGTATAACCCACGCTATAACCCATGCTATACATCATGCTAAACTCCATGCTATAACCCATGATAAAATCCAAGCTATAAACCATGCTATAGTCCATGCTATACTCCAGGCAATAACCCATGCAAGAATCCATGCTAAAACCCATGCTATAATCCATGCAATAACCCATGCTATAGTCTATGCTGGAACCCATGCTATAATCCATGCTATACTCCAAGCTATAGTCCATTGCATAACCCATGCTATAACCCATGCTATAACTCAAGCTAAAGACCATGCTATAAACCATGCTATAACACATGTTAAATTCCATGCTATAAGCCATGCTATAGTCCGTGCTATAACCCATGCTATAGTCCATGCTATAACCCATGCTATAACACATGTTAAAGTCCATGCTATAACCCATGCTATAGTCCGTGCTATAACCCATGCTATAATCCATGCTACACCCCATGCTATAACCCATGCTATAGTCCGTGCTATAACCCATGCTATAGTCCATGCTATAACCCATACTATAACACATGTTAAAGTCCATGCTATAACCCATGCTATAGTCCGTGCTATAACACATGCTATAATCCATGCTACACCTCATGCTATAACCTATGCTATAGTCCATGCTATAGTCCATGCTATTGTCCATGCTTTAACCCATGCTATAGTCCATGCTATAACCCATGTTATAACCCATGCTATAACCCATAACGTACTCCATGCTATAACGCATGCTATAACCTATGCTATAGTCCATGCTATAACCTATGGTATAACCCATTCTATAACCCATGCTATAGTCCGAGCTATAAATCATGCTATAATCCAAGCTATAGTACAAGCTATAGTCCATACTATAACCAATCTTATAATTTATGCTTAAGTCCATGCTATAACCCATGCTAAAAACCATACTATAGTCCATGCTATAACACATGCTATAACACATGCTTTAGTCTATGATATAACCCATGATGTAACCCGTGCTATAGTCCATGCTATAGTCCATGCTAAAACCCATGCTATCAACCATTCTATAGTCCATGCTATACTCCATGCTAAAGTCCATGCTATAGTCCATGCTATAACTCATGATATAACCCATTCTATAACCCATACAATATTCCATGCTAAAACCCATGCTATAACCCATACTAAAGTGCAAGTTATAGTCCATGCTATGCCCCATGCTATTGTCCATTTTATAACCAATGGCATAACCCATTCTATAACCTATGCTATAGTCCATGCTATAACGCATGCTATAACCTATCTTATAGTCCTGGTATAGTCCATGCTATAACCCATGCTATAACCCATGCCTTACTCCATGCTATAGTCCATGCTATAACCCATTTTAGAATCCATGCTATAACCCATGGTATAACCCATTCTATAACCCATGCTATATTCCATGCTACAATACATGCTACAACCCATATTATAATCCATGCTATACTCCAGGCTATAACTCATGCTAAACCCCATACTATTATCCATGCTATAACCCATCCTTTAACCCATGCTATAGTCCATGCTATAACCCTTAATATAACCCATGCTAAAGTCCATGTTATAGTCCATGCTATAACCCATGCTATAACCCAAGCTATTAAGCATGCTATAATCCCTGCTATAACCCGAGCTCTAGTCGATGCTAACGTCCATGCTATAATCTATGCCATAGTCAACACTATAGTGGATGCTATAACCAATGCTATAGTCCATGCTATAACCAATTGTATAGTCCATTCTATAACCCATGCTATAACTCATGCTATAAACCATGCTTTAACCCATCATATAATCGAAGCTATAGCCCATGCTATAACCCAAGCTATAACCCATGCTATAATCCATGCTTTAACCCATGCTATAACCCATGCTAAAATCCAATGTATAGTCCATGCTATAACCCCCGCTAAAACCCTTGCTATAATCCATGCTATAGTCCATGTTATAACCCATGCTATAATCCATGCTATAATCCATGCGCAAACACATTGTATAGTCCATTCTATAACCCATGCTATAACTCATGCTATAAACCATGCTTTAATCCATCCTATAATCCAAGCTATAACCCATGCTATAACCCATGCTATAACCCATGCTATAGTCCATGCTATACCCCATGCTATAATACATGCTATAACCCATGCTATATTCCATGCTTTAACCTATGCTATAACCCATGCTAAAGTCCAAGCTATAGTCCATGCTATAACCCCCGCTATAACCCTTGCTATAATCCATGCTATAATCCATGTTATAACCCACGCTATAATCCATGCTATAATCCATGTTATAGTCCATACTATAAACAAGCTCTAACCCATGCTATATTCTGAGCTATAACCCATGCTATAGCCCATGCTATAAACCATGTTATAATCTATACTATAACCAAAGCTAACGTCCAGGCTATAACCCATGCTATAGTCCATGCTAGAACCCATGCTATAGTCCATCCTATAACCCATTCTATAGTCCATGCTATAACCATGCTATAACCCATTGTATAGCTTATGATGAGGTCCATGCTATAACCCATGGTATAGTCCATGCTAATACCCATGCTATAACGCATGATAGAGTCCATGCTATAACCCATGCTATAACCCATGCTATAGTCCATGCTATTGTCCATGCTAAAACCCATGCTATAACCCATGCTGAGGTCCATGTTTCGACCCATCCTATAGTCTATGCTATAACCCTTGCCATACCTCATGCTATAATCCTATCTCTAATCCATGCTATAACTCGTGCTGTAATCCATGCTATATTCCATGCTAAAAACCATGCTATAACCCATGCTTAAACCCATGCTATAGTCCACGCGATAACCCATGATATAACCCATGCTACAGCCCATGCTATAGTCCATGCTACTGTCCATGCTACAACCCATGCTATAACCCATGCTGTAGTCCATGTTTTGACCAATCCTATAGTCCATGCTATAACCCATTGTATAGTCCATTCTATAACCCATGCTATAACTCATGCTATAAACCATGCTTTAACCCATCATATAATCCAAGCTATAGCCCATGCTATAACCCATGCTATAACCCATGCTAATACCCATGCTATAACGCATGATAGAGTCCATGCTATAACCCATGCTATAACCCATTCTATAGTCCATGCTATTGTCCATGCTAAAACCCATGCTATAACCCATGCAGAGGTCCGTGTTTCGACCCATCCGATAGTCCATGCTATAACCCTTGCCATACCTCATGCTATAATCCTATCTCTAATCCATGCTATAACTCGTGCTATAATCCATGCTATAGTCGATGCTAAAAACCATGCTAAAACCCATGCTTAAACCCATGCTATAGTCCACGCGATAACCCATGATATAACCCATGCTATAGCCCATGCTATAGTCCATGCTACTGTCCATGCTACAACCCATGCTATAACCCATGCTGTAGTCCATGTTTCGACCAATCCTATAGTCTATGCTATAACCCGTGCTTTAGTTCATGCTTTATTCCATGCCAGAAGCCATGCTCTTACCCATGCTTAAACCCATGCTATAGTCCATGCGATAACCTATGGTGTAACCCATGCTATAGTCCATGAGTTAACCCTTGGTATAATACAAACTATGACCCATGCTATAGTCCATGCTATAGTCCATGTTAAAACCTATGCTGTAATCCATGCTATAAATCATGCTACAATCCTTGTTGTAACCCATGCTATAACTCATGCCATTTTCCAGGCTATAAACCATGCTAAAATCCATGTCATAACCTACGCTATAGTCCATGCTGTAACGCATGCTATAACCTATGCTATAACCCATGCCATAATCATGCTATGACCCATGATAAAGTCCATGCTATAACCCATGCTACAACCCATGCAATAGTTATTGCTAAAACCCATGCTATAAACAATGCTATAACTCTTCCTATAGTCCATGCTATACCCCTTGCTAAAAACCACGCTATAACCCAAGCTATAGCCCATGCTATAACCCGATATATAGTCCATGCTATAACCCATGCTATAGCCCGTTATAGTCCATGCTAAGATAAATTTTATAACCCAAGCTACAACCCATACTATAACCCATACTAAAGGCCATGCGATAACCCATGCTATAACCCATGCTATAGTCTATGCTAAAGTCCATGTTATAACCCATGCTATAACCCATTGTATAATCCTTGTTATAGCCATATCTAAAGTCCATGCTGTATACCATGCTACAATCCATGCTAAAACCCATGCTCTAGTCCATGCGATAACATATGCTATAACCCATGCTATAGTACATACAAGGACTCATGGTATAATCCATGCTACAGCTCATATTAAAGTCCATGCTATAAGCCATGCTATAATCCATACTACGTCCATGCTCTAGTCCAGGCTATAACCCATGCCATAGGCCATGCTAGTGTCCATGCTATAGCTCATACTATAGTCCAGGTTATAACCCATGCTATAACTCATGTTATAGTCCAAGCTATAGCAAATGCTAAAGTCCATGCTATAACCCATACTAAAACCCATGCAATACTCCAAGCTAAAACCCATGCTATACTCCATGCTATAACCCATTCCATAACCCATGTTTTTTTACATGCTATAACCCATGCTATAATCTATGCTATAACCCATGCTATAAACCTTGCTATAACCTATGCTATAACCCATGCTATAATCTAAGCTATAACCAATGCTAAAGTGCATGCTATAACCCATTGTATAACCCATGCTATAATCCATGCTATAACCCATGCTTCAATCCATGCTATAACCCAAGCTATAATCGTTGGTTTCACTCTTATAATAGTCCAAGCTATAGTCCATGTTATAACCCATGCTATAGTCCATCCTATAACCCAGGCTATGATCCATGCTATAGCCCATGCTATAACCCATGCTATAACCCATGCTATAACCCATTATACGGTCCATGCTATAGCTTATGCTATAACCCCTTCTAACGTCCATGCTATAACCCATGCTATAGTCCATGCTGTAAACCATGCTTTAAGCCATGTTATACTCAGTGTTATAACACATCCTATAGTCCATGCTATAACCTATGCTATAGTCCATCCTCTTTTCCTTGCTATAATCCATGCTATAGTCCATGCTATAACCTATGCTATAACCTTTGCTATAACCCATGCTGTAAACCACGCTACAGTCCATGCTAAAACCCATGCTATAATCCATGCTATGACCCATGGTGTAGTCCATCCTTTAGTCCATGCTAAAACCCGTGCTATAACCCATTCTAAAACCCATGCTATAGTCCTTCCTATAACACATGCTATAACCGATGCTATAATCCATGCTATATCCAATGCTATGGTCCATGCTATAACAAATGTTATAGTCTATGCTAAAACCAATGCTATGGTCCATCCTATAACCCATGCTATAGTCCATGCTATAAACCATACTATAACCCATGCTGTAACCAATGATATAATCCATGCTATAATCCATGCTTTAGTTTATGCTATAACCCACGCTAAAGTCCATGCTAAAACTTATGCTATAATCCACGCAATAACCCATGCTATAGTTTATGCTATAACCCATGCTATAACCCATGATTTAGTCCATGCTATAAACAACGCTATAATAGATGCTATACCCCTGGCTATAGTCCATGCTATAATCAATGCTATAGTCCATGCTATGACCCATGCTACAATCCACGCTAAAACCCATGTTATAATCCATGCTATAACCATTGCTATAGTCCATGCTATAGCAATTGCTATAACCCAAGCTATATCCCAAGCTATAGTCCATGCTATAACACATGCTATAGTCCATGCTATAAGCCATGCTATAACCCATGCTACAGTCCATGCTATAACCCATGCTACAGTCCATGCTATAATCCATACTATAACCCATGTTATAGTCCATACTATAAACATGCTCTAACCCATGCTATAGCCCATGCTATAAACCATGTTATAATCTATACTATAACCAAAGCTATCTTCCAGGTATAACCCATGCTATAACCATGCTATAACCCATGCTATGATCCATGCTATAACCCATGCTATAGTCCATGCTATAACCCATGCTATAACCCACGCTATAGTCCATGCTATAGTCCATGCTATAGCCCATGCTATAATGCATGCTGTAACCCATGCTAAAGTCCATGCTTTAACCAATGCTATAGTCCATGCTATAACCCATGCTATACACCATGCTATAACCCATGATACAGTCTATGCTATAACCCATGCTATAGTCCTTGTTATAACCCATGCTATAACCTTTGCTATAAACCATGCTATATCCCATGCTAGCATGGACTATAGCATGGACTATAGCATGGACTATAGCCGTGACTATAACATGGACTAGAGCATGGATTGTAGCGTGGACTATAACGTGGACTGTAGCATGGACTGTAACATGGGCTTTAGCATGGACTTTAGCATGGATTATAGCGTGGACTACAGCTCCGACTATAGCAGGGAGTATAGCATGGGCTATAGCATCGACGCGAGGGTCTAACTATTTGCAGATGTTAAAGCAAAGGCAGCACCTTCTCCTCAATTATTTTACGACCCTGAGTGAGGGGCCGGCCGGGAATTGAACCCCGGCTCCCACACAGCAGACTGGCACCTTACCAACTAGGCTAACCTTACCAACTAGGCTAAACAGGACTATAGCATGGACTGTAGCATGGACTACTGCATGGATAATAGCATGGACTATAACATGGGCTATAACATGGAAAATAACATGGATTATAAAATGTACTATTGCATGGACCTTAGAATGGACTATAGCGTAGACTATAGCCGAGACTATAGCATGGACTATACCATGGACTATAACATGGACAAAAACATGGCTCATAGGATGTACTATTGATGGACTATAGCATAGACTACAGCAAGGGTTATAGCATGGACTATAACATGGATTATAGCATGGACTATAGCATGGACAATACCATGGACTAGACCATGGACTATAACATGAACTATAGCATGGTCTTTAACATGGATTATAGCCTGGACTATAGAATGAACTATAGCATAGAATATAAATTGGACTATAGCATGTTCTATGGCATGGACTATGGCAAGGACTATAGCATGGACTATAGCATGGACTATAGCATGGCCCTTAGCATGGACCATAGCCTTGACTTAGACATGGACTATAGTGTGGATTATAGCATAGACTATAGCATCGACAATAACATGGACAATAACTTGGATTAAAGGATGTAGTATTGCATGGACTTTAGCATGGTTTATAGTATGAACTATAACATGGACTAAAGGAAGTATTTTTGCATGGACTATAGCATGGACTATTGCATGGACTTTAGCATGGACTATAGCATGGACTATGACATGGACAAGAACATGGATTATAGGATGTGCTATTGCATGGACTAAAGCATGGACTACAGCAGGGGCTATAGCATGGACTATAGCATGGATTATAGCATGGACTATAGCATGGACAATACCATGGACTAGACTATTGACTATAACGTGGACTATAGCATGCTCTATAGCATGGATTATAGCCTGGACTATAGCATGATCTATAGTGCTGATTATAGCATGGAGTGTAGCATGAACTATAGCACGGAATATAACATGGACTATAGCATGTACGATGGCATGGACTATAGCAAGGACTACAGCATGGACTATAGCATGGACTAAAGCATGGATTATAGCTTGGATTATAGCATGGACAGTAGCATGGACTATTGCATGGGTTATAGCATAGACTATAATATGGACTATAACATGGAAAATAACATGGATTATAAAATGTATTATTGCATGGACCTTAGAATGGACTATAGCGTAGACTATAGCATGGACTATAGCGTGGACTATAGCATGGACTATAGCATGGACTATAGCATGGAATAAAACATGGACAATAGCATGTACTAATGCATGGACTACAGCATGGATTATAGCATGGACTATTGCATGGACTATGGCATGGACTATAGCATGGGTTATAGTATGGACTATTGCATGGACTATAGTATGAGTTTTAGCATGGACTATAGCATGGACTAAAGCATGGGTTATAGTATGGACTATAGCATGGACAATAGCATGGACTATAACCTGGACTATAGCGTGGACTATAGCATGGACTATAGTATTGAATATAGCATGAACTATAGCATGGACAATAGCATGGACTCTAGAACGCACTATGACATGGAGCAAAGCGTGGATTGTAGCATGTGTTCTAGTATGGACTATATCATAAACTACAGCATGGATTATAGCACGGGATATAGTCTGGAAATTAGCGTTTATTCATGTTTGGACTATGTCATGGACTATAGCATACATTGTAGCATAGACTATAACCTGGATTTTAGCATCGATTATAGCATGGACTATACCATGGACTATTGCATGGACTATAGCATGGACTATAGCGTGGATTTTAGAATGGACAATAGCATGTGTTCTAGCCTGGACTCTAAAATGGACTATAGCATGAACTACACAGCATGGATTGTAGCACGGACTATAGTATGGACTGTAGTGTTTATTATTCTTTGGACTATGGCATCGATTATAGCATGCACTATAGCATCGACTATATCGTGGACTAGTGCGTGGATTATAAGATGGATTATAGCATGGTATATAGCATTGACTATAGCATGGACTATAGCATGGACAACAGCATGGACAACAGCATAGACTATAGCGGGGACTATAGCATGCAACCTACATAGCATTGTTTATAGCATGGACTATAGCATGCACTATAGCGTAGACTATAACAAGGACTCTATCATGGACTAGAGCATGAACTATAGTATGGTCTATAGTCTGGATTATAGCGTGGACTAAAGTTTGGACTATAGCATGGATTATAGCATCGACGATACCTTGGACAATAGCATGGACTATAGCACGCACTATAACATGGACTAAAGCGTGGATTGTAACATGGGCAATAGCATGTGTTCTAGCATGGACTCTAGTATGGACTTTAGCATGAACTACAGCATGGATTATCGCACGGATTATAGTCTGGAATTTAGCGTTTGTTGATGTTTGGACTATGGCATGGATTATAGCATACACTATAGCATGGATTATAGCCTGGACTATAGCATGGACTATAGCATGGACTATAGCATGGAGTAAAGCCTATACTATTGCATGGGCTAGAACATGGACTATAGCATGGGCTATTGAATCGACATTAGCATATACTATAGCAAAGATTATTGCATGGACAATAGCTTGGATTATAGCATGGACTAGAGAGTGGACTATGACATGGACAATTACATGGACTATAACAGGGAGAATAACATGGATTATAGGATGTATTATATCATGGACTATAGTATGGACTTTAGCGTGTACTTTAGCATTGACTATAGCATGGATATGGCATGGACTATAGCATGGACTATAGCATGGACTATTGCACGGTCTATAGCATGGGCTATAACATGGACTATAGCATGGATTATAGCATGGATTATAGCATGGACTATAGCATGGACTATAGCATGGACTATAGTATGGAATTGGCATGGATTATTATTTGGTTCCACTATAGCATGGATTATATATAGCATGAACAATAGCGTGGGTTATAGCATGGACAAAAGCACGGACCATAACGTGCACTATAGCAAGGACTATAACATGGATTATAACATGGACAGTCGACAGCTGTTACATAGTTTTAACATGGACATGGATTATAACATGGACAGTCGACAGCTGTTACATAGTTTTATTTTCGCGTGGGGCTAGGGGTGTGGTCAACTCTGATGTTGACGCCCGCCCCTTGGCGTCAACATTTACTGGTTTAAATGAGGCGACGGGCACTGCCAGGAAATATGACCTAGCCCTCCACAAGTATGGCACTGAATTGGTTTTGAATTGGGGGCTCTTATTAATAATACTGTATCTCAATAAAAAAGAAGATTTCCTGGCATTGTTTATGTTCTTTAGAAAGAGTTTGAGTGACCAAATGTGTTGTGTAAATGGCAAAACTACTGGTGTTAAAGGAACGCAGAAAATTTCCCATCAGTAATCAAACAATGGAAATTTGCTAATGAACCTTGAAATACATTTCAAAACATATTGCTCAAACAACCTTTTTGAAGCTCATTAGAAAAATTGTATTGTTTCATTTTTCATGCGCTTATTTCTCAATGAAAAAGAGGATTTCCTGGCATTGTTTATTTCCTTTAGAAAAAGTGTGAGTGACCAAATGTGTTGTGCAAACGGCAAAGCTACAGGTGTTAAAGGAACGCAGAAAATCTCCCATGAATAATCAAACATTGGAAATTTGCTAATGAACCTTGAGATACATTTCGGAAACAGTGCTCAAACAACCTTTTTGAAGCTCATTAGAAAAAATGTATTGTTTCATTATTCATGCGCTTATTTCTCAA
>JAOBYJ020172040.1:0-27614 GCA_025403565.2 Palythoa heliodiscus | reverse complement strand
ATGATGGTGGTGATGACGAGGATGATGATAATAATAATAATCTTTACTCAATATACATCCCCACAGGGTGTCTCCTCGCTGCTAATATAAACCACAGATAAAATTTTAGAATACGATAAGAATAAGAACTATATATATCTGTGTTTTTAATTAAAATTCAACTCTATAATAGAATGCAAAGAAGGATTTAGGTTCAAGACAAAATTGGTACTAAACTTAGGAACTTGACATTTAGAGACATTTACACCCGTTTGACTTTCATATCTATCAAGAATGTTTAATAAAATTCTACAAAAAAGGAATTAGCACCTGTCATTTTTCAAATTATTATTACTATTGCTTAAAGCTTTTTTGATTCACAATTTTACCGTTACAGAGTCGCACTTTAGAAATTAAAATGCATTGGTTTGTTCGGCAAAAACAAAGATACACTTCTTCTATTTCAATCAGTTTCTTGAAAATGCCAAAGGTTTTGATACACTTAAAAAGTATTTTATAAAAATTTTCTGAGAACCTGAGCTGCATCGACCAAATTGTATTTTCAATTTGCTAAACAAAGCAAATAATGAGAGGGTAATATAGAGTTACAGATTTCTTCATTGGTTTGAGATTAAACACTAAAGTGTTTTACTTAGTCGTTAATCATTTTAGAATAACTTTTTTCGTGCAGAAGGGTGACAGAAAATCAATAATTTGAGTGTCTTTTGTCTACCCCTGATTGGCTTGGAACTTTTCCCGGGTAGTTGCATAACCAGAAGCATATTTCATTGACAAAAACACCTTGCGATTTATAGCATACCACTCAAGTTTCACTTTGAAAGATATGGTGTCATTACAGCTTTATAATCAAATCTTTTTGTTGCAAGAAAAAAATAATTTTACAATATTATTTGCATCTAATAGAAGGGTGGATCGATGTTACACAGAGTGCTTATATCAGGAGTTGCGTGGGATTTAAAATAATTACTACGTATTTCGTCAATCGCGATCATTGATTGACAACATACCAAAATTTTTACTCATCGAAAATGCGATATGTGAAAGGAACAGTTTTATTGTTAGAACAATGATAATGATAGTAATGACAATATATTCAAACTAAGCAATTTTTATCTTAAGGGAAAACATAGCATGGATCACATGAGAAGACATTCCGTGACTGAAACCAGCCTTTTTGTTTCACTTTCTTTTGTTTGTTGTTTATTTGCTTTCTTGTTTGTGTACGCCACATTAAGTGGGGGCGTAGACGCGTACGTGTCATGTCAAGGTATCATGAAATGTGTTTGTGTAAAGGAGCGCATGCGCTTTAACCTTGGTGGAGTGAGACCAAACATGTTGCATAAGATGTAATTAATGCGGAAATCCTAAAAGAACTTCAAGGGATTTTCGTCGTATGCTTTGGATTCAGATCCCTTGGATGAATCAAAAACGTCAACTACATTAATGAATACTAAAGTTACAAGAACAATACCATTTTTTCTTTAGTGTGAATTGAGAATTAGTGACAAGGGTATATGTCTGGATGTGTAAGAGCACTTTCAAAACCGATCAACATTTCAAGCAATGGTTAAATGAGTAGGTTCAAAGACTATCACTGAATTTTTTTTCTCAGCCAGAACAGTGATAATTCTTTTAATTTTATTTTGTGTTTGCGTTAGTTTACTAATTTTTAGAAAATCCAATTAGCTCTATTTTAATGCAAGTTCCTGTTTTAACTTTGACTGATGCGGGATAAACTTTGTTCCTTACAAAATGTAAACAGAGTTTTACAAAAAAATACAAACACAAATCTTCCCTTGAAGAAGAAACCTTTTTAAAATTTTTGACTTAAAGTTAACTTGGTTTTTAGCAAGCAGGACTAGAATTTTATAGCTATAATCATGCTAGTGTCTGAGGTGATGTAAATTGGGCGGTTTGTAATTTCTTCATCTCTTACTGAAAATAAATGTCCTATACAAACCATTTTATTTAATAACTTATAGCTGGTTTTCAAATCTACTTTTCCTCGGAAAGAAGAGACAAGTATAAAGTAAAGAACGTTTGTGGAAATTTTTGTTATGTTTAACTGGATTAAAAGCATAAGAAAATGTTAACGTTTTGCAAACCAGAGACAAATCTGTAACGTCTTTAATATAATCTAAAGGAGCAAGACCTGAAGCTACAAAAAAGTGTACTCCTGCTGTTTAGTCTGTTTAACTATAAAAGTAATATAAATCTTTGTCAAAGACATAAATTGTCCAAAATCATTTCAAAATATTACTAACTTATTGGCAAACAGACAAATAAGTTTAATTAGTATTTGGAATATACAAGGTTGATCTCTCTTTTTACAAAATATTTTTACATGGATGTGGAACTGACTTATTTGTCATGGTACTTTGACTTGAAAAATTACAAGATGTCTGTTCGATTTTCGAAAATTTTCTTTGTTATTGTACGCAAGATTATTTTAAACATTATACTAAGCCCAGTACGTTTTTTGGTTTGCCTTTCTGTTGTGATATCATTCTGTTATAATTATAGTGGTATATGTTTGTATTCCGTTGAGATAGAGATCAGCTTTGTGTATTCCAAATACTAAGCTTATCTATGTGTTTACTAATAAGTTAGTAATTTTGGACAATTTATGCCTTTGATAAAGATTTTCTTGAGTTATATTTCTGCAAAACCTGCAAGGAAATACTGTACAGCTCACTGACATAACTCAAACCAGGTGCAGTTGGTATCTCAATTTATGTCAATATTTTTTTGACTAAAAACGTGATGCCCTCGTTACGTGATAAATACAAGCTGGCTGAGATTCACTCAAACAACTGATCATCGTAAAACCAATTGATATTATAAAGAAAGTAACCGAAGTGTTAGAAACAAAAGGACCAAATTATTTACATAAAACTAAACTGACTTAAATCTTTCTTTACCTTTTTCGTTGTAAGCTTTGTTTCTTTGTTTCTACTTTCAAGTATTGAAATTGTGGATATCCTACATATTTTGTTAGTATCCTATTATATCTAAATTCATGAAAATCTAATGAAGATTCTTGCATTGAATCTAGCAATGCCATAAGGTTTTACACTGCTAAAAAAGCGTTTTCAGAGACTCGCTTCTTCTTCAGTTTGGAATAAACGCTCGTTTTAGCTGTACATAGTTTTTAGGTAGTATAATAAGGTTTTAAATTACTTAGGCCTGAATGACACACGAGAATGAAAACAAGTTCTAAAAAAGTTATCTGTTAGATTTGTCTGCTTCAATAAAACAAACAAACAAACAAACAAACAAACAAATACTCACAAATACAAGGTCAGAGCGATAATGAACGGCACTAAACCTTTTTTTGATAGAATTTCAAAGTTTTAAAATGGAAAAGTTTACAAGTTTGCAACTTTGTTAAAAAGTTGAGCATCAACTGAATGTACTTTTCAAAGACAAACGGAATGAATGCTGACTTTGAATACTCAATAGGGGTTAAATATACTTTGGCAAATTTCTAGTTTCATTTACTGATTTAGAAATTGATATTAGTTGAAAATAGTTTAGAAGGGGCGCATTTGTACCTTCTCCTTGTATTAAATAACTTAAGATGATTCAGATATCTGGGTTCTAAAACCCAAACCAAGAGCTCGATTTGTAAACATTACTCCGTATTCTACATTCCGTTTGCCCTAGTCTGAGAACAAGAAAGTAGTCAAAAAACAAAACGAGCATTGTACACAAATTGTAATTTTCTGATTATTATATGTGAGTTTTTGACCTTCAATTAATGAAAACTTTCTGAAATATACTAAAGAACCTTTGGGTATTCGATTCTCTGGATTATTTTGATATGCAACAAAAGGATTGTAAACAAAGTCTTCCAGCCGTTTTCATATTCTCGGTTATTTCGACAAACATATATTGTCTCAACATATTATATAGTAATAAACTGCGTTAAAGATACTTCCTTTTGCTTTGACGTATATGGGGTTCATAGAGACTTTGATGAAAAAGTATTGGTACATCAAAACGTGGAAGAAATAAACACTTTATGCATATTGCAAAACTGTCACGAAGCATGAAGAAACCGAATATCGCGCCGTTTTCCAAATAGGAAGAACCTGGATGTTAACGCCAAATTCAAACTTTACCTGACTCCTGAGTGATTTTAAATTTTATGCCATGGGGTTTATTTTCTCAAACATAAGCTTAGGTAAACGCGATAGTGGCTGAAAGGGATCATAATGATAATAAATTAGTATTTGTTCGCCTACGAGTTTTTATTTTTTTGCCACCATTAATATTGTTTAGCTGTGCTCCCTCCTGCGTTTCCTAGAACACATTGGAACCAAATTTGCACAATCATTGCAACTGTAACTGTTGCTCTGTATAGCTTCCGAGTGAGTTTTTGCACGACCGGAAATAAGAAAACTCGTTATAGATCATTCGATTATAGACAATCTACGTAATGTAAAAACAGCAAGAACATATATACGAAGAGAAACCCTACTTAAAGCTAATAACTCGTATAGCATACCTAACGATGTATTTCTCAGTCAATCTTACATACACAATGGCTTACATAATGTATTTTTATAATAGATAACCTTTCATGGTGTAATAGGAAGCGATGTAACTCTTACAGGAGTCTGATCTTGAACACAGTGACATCATTTTTACCACATGGTCTACCTTCTTCCTCTTCCTACTCTCCATGAAAAACTGCATGTCTAACTGCCGTGTACATTGGCAAAAACATTTTCAATTCGTAAATCGAATAGTTGCAGTTCATTATGTAGTTATTAAGGGAGGATGACATCATCCCCTGACCATTCTTGTATTAGCTTTAGTCTGGAAAGCTCAAAGCAAAACACCAACTGAATAAAATGCTTGCATCTAACTTTTCTATCACTATAATCTAACTGATGTCCAGTTGAAGCAAAATCCACACTTCCACGAGAATTTTGATATAGTCGTGACACTTGCTTTTTCTAAACTATTTGACATTCCTCAAATTCATTGCTTTTGGGCATGCAATATTCCATGAAGCTTACAGAACGAGGCAACTCTCAATAAAAATAGAACGAAGTACAAGTGAAGAACAAATGAACAATACCATATAACAAACTTATTTATTAGAATTAAAAACTGGATTTATATCTTGCTATACTTCATCGCAAACATGCCCGGGCATGTAACGGACCATTTCGTACCTAATTAGATATAATTAGTTATTATTTCGTATTATCTTGAGTTTGAAAGGCTCCTGTCACAATCTTAAGTAGCTAATGCCGCCAGTGTGGAGACGCTGCCACACTACCCAAGTTCAAGGAAGGTCAGCAGAGGGCTTTGCGTGTTATAATAATAATAAAACACTTACATGGCGCTTTAATAAAAAAATATAAGAACATATAAAATAAGTACTAGTCACCTCCGTCCTCCACTAGCGTTCTTATGCACCCAGCAGAATCTATCTTTTTTTCAAACCCTTGAAGTAAGGAAACTTACAATTCAGTTTTAAAGTTTCCAAATTTCCTGTCCATTATACGAAATAAGATCAATGGCTCTCAAGTTCTTGATAGTTGTTTAATAAAAGTATCTAGCTTTTTTCTGTTGTGCAAAAGCAGTCACAAAAAACAAACGCATAGTCCAATCTTGGATGCTAAATGTTCTTCTTTTATTGTACTTGTATTATCATTCTTCGTGGATGAGTTCAAGGGCTACCCTTAAAATAGATATTCGTTAATCTATTTTGTTTGTCGTCATCGACCGGAAGTTAATGCTGCACAAAGCTTTTCTAATTTCAAAAATTTTGAACAGCCGGGTAATTTTTCAAATTTCGGACAGGATTTGATATCCTAAGCGGATGACTACCAGTTTGAGCAAAACGTTATTTTGTGACAGTGATTTTTATGGCACGCTATGAACGCGTCCAAACATATCCCAATGTACTCTTCAGAGATTGCACGAACTTCTCACGTGATTAATTAACCGTAAAAGCAAACTAAAATCATCATAACCATCATCATCTTTATTAAGTCAGTAAAAGATGGCCAAAAACCTTGAACGCGTGCCCTTTTTCTAAATAACTTTAGAATTTAGTATTTTGTATTTATAAGTATGATGTACGTACGTTGGTAGTTAGTCAGGAAGCGACAACTAAATTTTTTGTAAAAAATCAACTGAGCCACAGATATTTTTACTTTTCGTTTTGTTTTCATTTCTTGCGTGGTTTATGCGTGCAAAATTGCCTTTTGTGGTGCTTATCAATTTTTGATCAAGTTTTCATGGTCTATATGATCTAAGGCATATATCCGTATTCCGTTTCAGAGCCGGTGATAACTGCTTTTGTTTTCAAGTGTTTATGAGAAAGTACTTCTTAAAATGAAGTCAGGAAACTTGAACTTTGTTCGTCATTTAGCAACGAGCAATTATCTCATATAAACTGTCCTAAGGTCTAATTCAAAAAGGTCAATCAAAGAAATATCACTGAACTAAGGCTGAAATTGCCAGAACTCTCTTGATATTGTCGCAAGGTCATCAGTGATGTCGTCAATGCCTTCAGTGACTGACATACGAAAACACATTTTCGTCCACTAGCCAATTTGAAAATATTATAAAGTTTTTGGCGCTTTATCGCTTTTAGGCGCAGACAAAAACCCACCACGCCTAAAGAAATTGTTATCTTTCAAATTTGGTCTTGGCTGGCTTTGTTTCTAGTAGCTATGTCACTAAGAGAAATTGTAACAGTAACTTTGCCTGATTTTCTACCTCAACTAATTGTTTTAGAATGAACATGAATTTTTGCAAAATAAAGGTTGGCACGATAGAAATGCCTGGAAGAAAACAAATTGTTTCAAAGAAACGTGCATCGTATACTGAGCACTGTGGCTCGATTCCTCTTAAATAGTTTAAACATAAATAATAAGTTTTGTTCTGCATTTTATCTTTCGCCTTGGGCGACAAGCAAAGGCCAATACTACATCAGTGAGATCACGAACTGAATGATCTAAGACAGCACCCGTAAATAACACCCTTCCCCCCAGGTACTGTTGGTTTTTGGTCCAAAGGAATTAATAAAGAAAATGATCGTCCGTATCTTTAATTCGGCTCTCAACGGTAACTTGTTAGAGATTGAGAAAAGTGTCTTTGAGAACTGCTGCTTACTGGCCGTTCGCAGAACCGCCTCCAGCAGCTTTGTTTTTTTTTTTGCTTCTGCGGAAGTTTTGTTATTTTTTTTATTCTATTTAATGTGATGAGAGTTACATCATTACTGTAAAGTATTATTCCGGAAGGTCAAAAATGTAATTAGTTGGTTTCGATTTTGCAGTGAAAGGAAAACCAGGACTGCACAGAGAATCATGATATTCGGAGTCAGATCACGGTGAAATCTACAATTCTCAGCCAAAGTGCAGAGCGAAGTAATCGAACCCGGGTCGTAGTGGGGGATTGGGAGAAAGGGTGGGGACAGGCGCGACTAATGACCACTACGTAAACCTGACTACTTAAATATTAATTAAATAAATTAAATAATCATTAGCTCGAACTATGTTTTTCCGATGCATTTTGACTGTTTCTGTTAGTAAAACTAAAACAAACGTTTTTGGAATTTGTGTGATTTATTGATAAAGATATTACACCAGTAAATTGCAAATCATACTTATTGTACAGTGACAAAATAAAGAAATTCGATTGAAAACTGTTATGTCATCTTATGAATTCAAGGACAATTTTTTGCTATTATAGTTCACAGAGAACGACACTGACGACAACGACAACGATAACGACAACGTAACGATAACGATAACAAAACGATAGCAATAACGATGAAGATGATGCGTGATGATAATGACAACATTAATAATAATATAATATGATATAATATATTATATTATATTATATTATATTGATAATATCAATATCAATATCAATATCAATATCAATATCAATATCAATAATAACAACAACCGTATAACGTAAATTGTGTTTTAATAATATATTTATTATCATAAATGGATACAAAGCTCAAAACTATTTATTAGAGTTTTTTAAAAGAAGAAAGGCTCAAACACAACGTGAATAAGGTACACACCTCTCTTCATCTGTGTTCCAGCAAACCTTGAAATTAAATGTGGCTCAAGTCTTGGCTTTTGAACAGCTTTTGAGTTTTCTTATATGGAAAATTACGTATCGTCGGAACGCCGAGCTGGAAATCAAATCTTAGATATATATAGATTAAAACAAAATCAAAATTATCAAATATAAGTTTTGTCTTTTCAGTGGCCAAAAACTTGTCTGAGAAACGTCAACGGTTAGAATGTGTAACAATGTTTTTATGCCAAGCTTCTTCTTTTTTTTTTCTTAAAAAAAAACAAACAAACAAATCCCACTTCTGACACCATGTTACGATGTAGATCTACATATCTGTGAAAAGGTTGCTCACATTCTAGTCCGCCATATTAGTTCTCGTTCTCAGTCTCCCCGCATTGCGGTATGCCGCTGACCACTATCGTAACAGAATGCACTAGTTTTGATAGCCTCCCGAGCTGTTTTCAGACAAAACCACGTGACTTCAGAATGAATCGGATCTGTTCAGCGTAAAGAACATGCTACTTGGAAAAGGATAAGAATTTTGATCATTTTGGAACTGCAATGATGAAGAATTTTCTAAATCGCTATTTCGAGTCAGAAAATGTCAACAGCAGCTAAAATCTAGTAGTAAGACACTGTGGGTGTAAAAGTTGTTCACTGTTAATTAACTGACGACATAAAAACACTTGCACAGTTGCTCAAAAGCTGACTATCACTAACTCCGGAGGGGATAAATTATTGACCCATGTTCTTGTTTTTCAACTTTACAGAGACTGATTTGAGCTGTAATTTTAGGTTTGGGATTGACATTATTTTTCCTTGAAATATCTGAACGGTAGTTTATAATAACCGTAAATCTCTCTTGGTAAAGAAACTGCTGCTTGAATTTTAGCTTAATCCAGGTTTAAAGTTAACCAATCTTTACACATTCCAACCTTCATGTTAGTCTTTATTTTATTGGGGTTTCCGACATCTTGAGTGCGTGCCGTCTACAGTTATAAACTGGGTCCGATTTGACAAGCTGCAATCCAGATAAGTGTTTTGCCTTTATTGCCATAGTGATCTAGCTTATGAGCAAGTTTGCTGTGGGAAACTTCATGAGTATCGAATGCTTTGTGAAGTCGAGCATTATAGCGTCGACTTGACCATGTGCATTGAGTGTTGAAGCCCAGTCGTGCATTGCCATAATTAGCTGGGTTTCGCACGAAAAACCTGAACGAAAGCAGTGTTGGAGGGGTGTAATGGTGTTATTGCCACTCAGGTGTCCGGATGGATCTCACTCAACACACAATGTTCCATTAATATACAGACCAGACTAGTGAGAGAGATAATTTAAGAATTTAAAATTAAGAATTTTAAAGTCTTTATTGATATAGCTAGTGTCCACTGAGGACAATTAAGTTAATATCGTGATTTTGAATAACACTTGGAAACTAACTCCAACTGAAATTACCTCTCCATTGCCGTTCGGCTAGCTTTGGTGTCTCTTTGCCAAATCATCAAAACATCAAATGGTAATTAAAAATATTGTTCTTGTTCTTGACACTTTAAACGTTCGAGAATTGATACCAACAAAAATGTTGAGAATTTCTTTGTCGTGTGAAGAACGCCAAGGCCGATTAACTAGACTATTAATGTGCGAATTTGATAGCCAGTATTTAAAATATTTTTGAGCAGCTTTCAAGCCACGAAAAATCAGAAAAATAACTAGTTAAGAACCTAATTTATAATCTGCTTTTACGCAGAAAAACAGTGATTATCAAAATCTAAAATCGTTTCCAATGACTGCTTTCGAAACCACAAATTTTTTGTTCAGCATATTTGGAGCTAAGTTAAACATATTTTTTGGTGAAAATAACCTATAATAACTCTAAATCATCTATAAAACGTGCGAAAAGCAGTTTGAAGTACAGTCCTATATAGAAACAAAAAAACGCATAATAAGAGTGTGATAAGATTTCATACTCTAAAGCGACCAAAATAAAGTATCACCAGATACAAGTTTTGTTTACCGTGAAAAAACATCATATGCTGCGGTTAAAGGTTGCCCATATACGTTATTATGAAACAATGTAGAGTGTTTTTGTTTTGATAGTTGTTTTTGCTTTGATGTTTATGGAATTGATTGTAAATTTCTTTTCCGATGCGAAAATTTTTGTTTGCCACGTCAAAAGACAATTATATACTTTGAGCTTAAGGGGCTGCCCTTGAATCGAATTTTACATCAAAAACAGGAATACTGAAAATTCTAGGCATTGTCGATAAAACAGCCAGAGCAGCTAAATGCAGTTTTTATATAAGACTAAAAAACATGGTTTGGTTAAATGATCGGCGAAAATTGACCGTTTTAGTAATGTTAAGGTAGCATTTTGATTATATCAGACAAATAGTCATGTATGTCATTATGCCTAGATCTATAATCATCTAATTGTCAGTCAATTGAACTTCTCTATAAAATAATGAACCAAATACTATAGAGCTACACAAAATTATCTTAAAATGGAATCAGGGATATTATTATCTTTATTTTCATAGTTTTTTAATAACTGCAATTAGACTAGCTGCGTTCTATAATTTTTGGTTTGAAATAATTGTTTATAATCGATATTGGTAGAAAGAATACTACCGCCCATCTCTGATTGGCTATTGCAGTCACTTTCTAACTGAGTTTTTTTTAACTACAAGAACAACCTTATAAGAACAAAGAGGCTCAAATTGGCCAAATTCTAAGAAAAGTTTATGAAAAAGCTCTACGATGCTTAATTTTAGACGTGTCCTATAGACTGTTTAGCAAACAATGGAGGTTCGCCTAATACAGGCGTACAATAAAGTTTGGTGCAAAGTCTTTCGTTTTCCTTTCTCATTATGTTTTATTAAGTAAAAAACCGCTCACAGAAAAAGAAAAATTAAAACACAAATTGAGGCTGAAGTCGCCAAACATTAGAAACAAAGAGCTTCTGTAAAATCTACCGGTCTTTATTAAAGCAAAGCGAGTAGTACGTATCGACACGGACAAAATTTAAGGCGTTCATCCTATACTTTAATGCAATACTAAAATGTAGTACAATAAAATCAGTAATTGTGGTTATGAAGTCATAGATAACGTTCTGCTTTTTTAAAATAAACATAAAAACAAAAACAGGAAGTTGTAGTCTTATTGTTAATTATTTTAAAATCTTAACTGCGTAATAGTACCTAAAAACCGTTTGGAAAAATACTTCATCGATTAGGTCAGTATCTTTGTTCTCGTATTTTTCTTCCGCTGTTTGAGATTTTTGTTGATTCCTGTTTGAATCTATATTTACATCTTCATCTGCACTTGATTAAGTTGGTAAAATCGCGAGTTAGCACACCATCTATTTGAATAATAATACCAATGTCAAAAATGAAAGAGTTTAAAATCATGCAACAATATAATTACTGAATAAAACTAATGTAGTAAAACATTACAAGCTCTTGAATAACTTAAATTTAAACATTGTACGGACTCTTGCATTTACACTATCCTCGACTGAGAGAGTTCCATTCATTGACAACATTGATAGTGGAAAGAAAGAAAACTTGAAACATCTTTCTTTGCCCAGGAACTACAAACTTAAAAAAAGTGGCTAAAACGGGTTTCACTGTTTGATTTTAGGCGGGCTGCTACTGCTACTGAAAAATCTATCAGTTTGTTTTTATCTTCTAGAAGTATAACAATAATGTGTATTCTGGGAAATTTAGAAAAGTGATGAACATCATCCGATGTTGTTAAAAAATAAGATGTGCTATAAATAAATGAAGATCAACAAAACATAAATGAGGTACACTACGTCGTCACCCGAACCTTCGAAAGCTGAAGTGTGCAACAAATCCTTGTGGCTATATATAGTACCAACTTAGGTGTAATTTTCCAAGTTCTTTTCCTTTCAACTCCACAGACATCGATGATGATAAGTGTACAAACGAATGACATCATTTTGTTAAAATTTACAGTAAAACTGTAAAACTTGTTGCAATCAGTTAGTCTGTGTATATCTATAGGGCCATAATAATTGTAGAGCATTGTTAGATATCAAGATAATTATTGAGTGTTGAGGTTAACTACACTTCTTTGGATGCTAAAAAGTTTTTGACAAGTGAGAAACTAAAAAAAACTTAAAACCGAAAATTGCTCATAAAAATATGTCAAATGGAGGAGATAAGTAATACCATTAGCCAATATTGAGTTTACCATGCACAGAAAACGAAGTGCTTGCCTTTGTATGTTTTCTGGAAAACAAACAAAACTAGAGACTGGTAGTGCTTCAGAAGAATGCACATATTTCAACCTTTATGACCACAAAATGTGTTATATTTTTTTGATTTATATTTTTTTTATCTGAAGAATTTAATATCTAAAATCCCCATTACCATAAGAATTATCTGACACTGTATTGGTATTTCTGCGCCTGCAACACAGTTACTGTCTTTTATTGCTACATTTTTTATAGCTGAATTTGTAGGATGTATGAACTAAAAAGTTACTTAATAAATCCTTTTACGAGAAACTAAAAAATACTTTTGTTGATAAATGTGTTGTGTTTGGAGTTAAACGTCGGTGTTATAGTGTTATATCCACTAATCCAGGGTTAGTCAAAGGTTTCGCTCCGGCATTGATGGGCCACATAGATAGCTGAGAGACTAGCACCACTTCTAAAGTTTCACTTTACATCCGTTTCCAGCTCAGCTCTTGCATTAGATAAATGAAATGAACACTTGAGATTCCCCCATGTGCACAATACGCGTTGTATACAATCATGATCGCGCACATACTAAATGATGCGCATGCTCAGTTTTCCGCTAAAGATAATTCTAAAGTTTCTAGCTCTTGTCACGAACTGGTTTGCAACTGTATTAATGACTCATATGATCATTGGTTTAGTCAAATTTCATCCAAGATATAGTCGGCACACAATAGTTATCTTTGTCATTTTGTGCAACCTACCCAGAAAAACTGAGAAACAACTATTTCCAGCCAATTCGAAACCAAAATCTTACTTCCATGCCGAAATCTGATTCGTCGAGCGACTAATGGGTAATCACTTCCTTCGCAAAGACGATAAACAAATATCATATATAAGAAAAGTGTATTTAATAAACCGGTTGTTTTATCTAAACAATATTTTTTCATAAAATCCCCTGAGAACTACGGCATTTACAAGAGAAGACCTTGAGTTAGTGTAGATACATCTTTATTGCGTATTTACAATTACAAAGTAAGATATCGTATGGGTAAAAATCTAATCAACAACAACAAAAATTTTGAATGAAATATATGCTTTGTGTTGGAATTATAAAACTTGATATCAATTTCAACTCTAGCTTAAAACTATTGTTTAGTGTATTAAGACATTAGATTCTAAGTTGTGATAGGCGAAAAAAGTAATAACAACACAGACACGAATAGATAAAAAATATATACTCTTTTTTAAATAGCTTCGCTCCCAGTCAAATCTAATAACTTTAAAAATGTATTGCCTTTCTATAAATGTTTTTATTAGTAAGTTATCTTCCCCGTTCAAAGCGTATTAGTATTTACATATCTTTTTTCTTTAAACCAAGGCGGTGCATATAAACGCAAAGGAAGAATAGAGGCGATTCAAGTTTACTCACGCCATTGACTTTTCTAACTAAAATGTTATAGTGAACGATGTTTCGAACGCGGAAAAATATTGAAAAGCATTTTGAGCCCAACCTCTTGTTTAGAGCTTTATCCTTTTCTGATCTCAAAATGAGATAGAAAAGACTTAATTTATCATTGTCCATGTTTTTTATCAGTTCCAACAACAAGGATACTCTGCTAATGTCTTTCTTAGTGGCTTTAGAAACATTTGGTTTGGTGTCGAACCATGTTGCACTCGGCTCTGCATGTGATATAAATTTAGCTTTATTTTACTCGAAATTTTAAAGAGTTTTAATATGTTGACATTGAGGGGTAAAAGATATTACCCGCAGTAACGTAAGGTGTGTATCGAAATGCCATTACTGGCGGATGACATGTACACACCGACGGACACGTTTTCTTGCTTGGTGGAGGTGAAGATCCCTGCATTTCGTGTTTCCTTAATCGAGCACGTCTGTTGGAAAACCAAACCTAGAGGGGAGAGAAGCAAGAAAAATTGATCTAATTTGATAATGTATTATTGACTTAGTATTAGATAACCAACTTTGAATTGAAAATAAAAACATAGAAGTGGTAGTAATGGCAAGGGTACAGTTTTGCGAAACATTCAACTGGTTTACCTCCCAAGACAATGCAAGTTAAACGTAAACTGAAAGGTATGAAATGACAAGCAAAAATTTTCGGTTGGAACTGCATCGCCTATCTCTTGAAGCAATGCTCTATTTTCATTTCTTCAAACTTCCTGAATATTTTAAAAACTTGATGAATGAAGGAAGCTTTGCGTTGATTTTACCTGTACTCGAGCTTCTGTGAGGTCCAAACGTTGTGCAAGCTCCTCTCTTGTGTACACGTCTGGGTACTGCGTTTTCTGGAAGGCTCGCTCAAGTTGTTCGACCTGTTCTCTCGTGAAACGAGTTCGGCTTCGACGCTGTTTGCGAGCCAGTAGCATATCACTATCAAGACTGCCGTAAGGATAACTTTGGAAAGAAGAAACCTCGCTTCCGAAGCTCAAACGGTGTACTGCAACATTAAAAACCCTCAAAGTTAATAAATTCGTCTTACAATGAAATAGCAATACGAAATAAGCAATAAACTTTTAAATTAATATGACATTTTTTCACGTAACGTATTTTTCTTCCAGTTTCTTCTTTAAACTTTGAAATATCAGCTCTTGTTTATATGTTGTATTTTTTACATTGCATATTGGTTTTTGCAAAAACTGAATAAAACTATTTGGAATTAGACTATGGCATAATAGAAAAAAATAATTGACCAATTATTTATTGGGTAAAAAGAGTTGTACTTTCTTGTAATTTACCCAAACTACAGACTCTTGTCTTGAAGTTGGAATTTGCGGTTGCTCTTTTACACTATTAATAGTTACTAATGGTGTATAATATGGGACTCCATTTTCAAGGCTAAAACTCTGACGCAAATCGTGTAGAGCTCTTTGCAGGCCAAATGTCCTCGGGCAAATACGTAAATATTCTTTTGTAAGCCCACTCACGTGGTTTCAACTGATTGCAAAAATCCTTCATCTTTAGTTAATTGAGTGAAGCGAACCGTATATTCCTCTTTCGCAGTAGATATTCATGAATAATGTAGCATTCCAGAGAGCAAAAACTTTCTCAATAAACACGTTTTCCTGTTTTTTGAAGATATTATTTGAAATCTCGCTCTGTAGGACTTCAAGTGCAAGAAAATTTTAAAAAGCAAACATCTGATTTTAAGTATAAATCATTGTTTTACCAAGTGGGTTTTATAGTGAGAAATTGTGATGAACTGGTTATCAGTTACTAAATCATAATGGAAGAAACTTTGGTGTAAGCGGTTTTGTGCTTCAGAATTAGATTCCCAGCACGAAAAATGATATTCAGTTAAACTTGAGGATCTCTTATATTACCAGTACATTACATTTGTTCGAAATCGAACATTGTTTTGGAAACTAGAGATGACCGTGACTTCACGCATAACGGATTGTTCAATGAACGGATTATATTTGCCGTAAACAAAAGATCTCTGCAAATTCTATATCACGCGAACATCTAAATGTGATTTCTGTTTCTTAGGGTCTGACATTCAAAATCTAACGAGATTATCATAGTTGTGTGTAAGTAAATAAATTCAGACACAAAACACAGTTAGATTTAATTACTCGTAAGCGATATTCTCACCTGGAGAGATAGGACTTATTGGCTCCTCTCCTTTATCTTCCTCTTCTTCTTCTTGATCGTCATCGCTCTCTTCTTTTTCTTTTTTTTCCTCCTTGCTTTGATGTGGCTTTTTCAAAATGCTAGAGATGGAGTAAGGGCTTTCATTAACTTCAGTTGAAGAATCATCTGATTTCTCGCTATCCTCGCTGCTTTTTCTTTTTCTCTGGTACGTTTCTGGCGAAGGAAATTGATTTCTCTCAGCAGTTTCCTTTGCAATCTTGTTCTTTAGAATCTGACTAATGGCGCTTAGAGAAGGAAGAGTGGCCTTTGTGCAGATGTTATCCTTCAGCAAGCGATCTCGTACTTCCCAAGAAAAGAGGCCGCTGTTTTCCTCTCTGTATTTATCTATCTGCTTTTCTAGTTCTGGAGTTACTTCGCGAGGCTTGTTGTTACCAGTGGCACCAGGATCAATTGTCCCTGTTTCTTGATACCTGCAGAGAATCTTGCTGACGCATCCGTGGGAGACTCGCAATTGACGACTGATATCGCATGGACGCACTCCCAAATGTGCGAGCTCAATGATTTTCAGTCTTAAGGCTCGTGGAAGGGGCCTACCATTAATAAAGACACCACCAAGCTGGTTGACCTTCCCTTGGCCTTGAATCGCATGAGGTATAAGAAAAGGAAACCAATCTTATAAGATTTTTTTGCCTCAAAAATCAAACAATTTATTCATTTGCAATAAATCAAGTTGTCAATATAAAGAAAGTAAACGGCTATTGCACATCTAATGAATTATTGTAAGCCCAGTTTAGAATTTCATACTTTCTTTGTTATCTGCTTTAAATGATTCTGATCGAGTTCAGGCTGTATTTGCTATCTGCAAAATTGGTTTTGTACATTATTGCCCTCTTACTTAGCTGGCAGCTAATAAAGTGAGACAACACGAATTGAGAGAATTGTCTTCTAAAGTATTACTGATGAAAAAACTCCAAAGTTTGTTGAAAAGGGAAGAAACAGGAGACCTTTTACTGGGAAAAACATATCTGTGATTTAGGCAATTTTCCCCTTCTATAGCTTATAAGAACTGCCTATAGTTTCTTATAATTCTTTTTCTATAGATGCAGTCAACTAAATCTTGGTTCTTTACTATTTGATAAGAAATTCAGTAAATAACCAGTCTCTGATAATAATAGTACTACCGCTGCGACTATATGTCGAGTTTGTATGGCTTATGGCTTCTTGCTACCTAAGATCAAACCTCGAATTTTTTGAAAGCAATACCTGTAAACGGAAGAGGTTCCATAGTTTTCCAGTCAGCTCAACAACAAAACTGCTCACGTTGCATACAAGGGTAAAGAACTGTTTGATATTATGGTCAGCTTCAGTATTTATACCTCCTCCACTTAAGGTTCATATGCATATTTTGTGACGTACAAACTATTTATGGCGAGACAATTCAATTACTTGTAGCTATGGTGATTGTGGGGTGGGAGTTCTTAAACCAAGCGTGAAAGATGTTGTTTAAGACACATGTTGAACGACAAAGTTAAAAGTATTATCAAGAATTAAACTTCATTTCTTGAAGAAATGCTACATTTTTCTAGTTTTATTAATACAAAGACAGGTTTTGAAATACGGTTAACGTAAACGTTGTAAACAAGATGGCGTGGAGGTTGTTTATTTTTTTCTGATATGACCTAACTGTCAAATCAAAGAAGCCCAGATAGTTTTTTTGATAAAGATTTTTGATATAGTAAATTTGAAGTTTTTACCTTTAAAATGTAAGGTTATTTTGTTAGTTTAGTTCAAGATGCCGTACATGTGATAAATATATTTGTTTAGATACGAGCGGGCCTAAGACAATTAAATTGTTTGTATTTGCACAATATCGGTTATAATTGACATACTTCAACAGAAAAATTTTAGATATGCTTCCGCAAAAGTCTTTCAAGGTTTATCAAGCACGAAAGAAGGTTTTCTAAGCAAACAAACTTAATCTTTAACTCTGACAAGAATATTCATAGTACAATTAATGCATTATATTGTACACTTTAAGACAGAACTCTATAAAAAAACGTTCGATCGACGACATAACTACTTTATTTTCAAGAGTTCGTCGAAGTCCACTCATCCATGAGCTTATTAGATTCAAATAGATTTAAATAGACAATTACTTATTTGCTATTAAAACTAATGTCTACGTTAACGGTAGAACAGGTATTGGGTTGGACATGGGATTTAAAATTCAATTAGGACTGCCTTAGATTTTAACTGCATCAAGCCGTCCCAAGTTGTTTTTCAATGATGTAAATAAATCCCACTGCTTTCGCAAGGACAGAGTATTTGCGTGTGAAACCCTTTGAAGCAAACCCTTCAGTGCGTGGAAATACTTGATTTGGGTCCAGTTATTTTTGCTATGGCTAAGACAGCATTGTTAACCACAGTTTCCGAATACGAACATATACAAAAGTTAGTTTTCTGTTGTGTCATAATACATGGCTACGTAAGAACTGTATATATAGAAGTCTTCTACTAGGAAAACAATATATGTTGATAAACTGTAGACATTTCAGGAAATTAAGTTAGAGGAAGAGGAAAAAAGGTCATTTTTAGTAATTTTCCTTTCGAGAAATATTAAAGAACTGCGTACAACGATGCAAAAAGAGATAATCGAATGTACTGTTTAAGCAATAAAAAGCGGTGATGGTTTCAAGGAGACAGTGAAATGCTACACAGGAGTTAAATGATTATAAAATTTGACTGGGCGAGGAGTATTTAATTTTAATTACAGTGATTCAAATACATGTTTAAGTTTGTCTTTAGTAAAATTCGTCGTATTGGCTGGGCGGCAAATATATTACACAGTGCTCATACCGCCATTTTAATTTCAAATCATCAGCACACGACGTCGCGCCCTATTCAGTGAATATCCGTGTAATAGTTTAAGTTTGGTTGAAAAATTTAATTGCTATATCTGTTTGAAAAAAGAAGAATCTATTATTATTTGCTATATCAAATATAAGATGTTAAATTCTTACTTATATTTTGGAGTTGAATCTGGTAAGGCATATAAAGTTGCCAGGGATATAAGCCGTCTCACTTGGATAGGTTAAGTATGTGCATATACCAAGACGTTTTTATTTTTATCAGTTTAAAAACGAAATTATGCCAAGTTTAACCGAGCGAAACTTTTAATTTTATTGGTGAGAAAGGGAAAAAAGACTTAGGCAGCGAGAATATTTATTGAAGGAGTCGATCATACGTTTAGTTAAAATACATGTTAGCTATGTGTGATCGTTAACAAAAAGCACATCAGATAGTAAGACCAAAACTTCTCGCATCAGCTACAGTCCATTTAAGTTCGACGTTTTTAGTTATCTCTTTTTACCCCCCATTGAAGCAAAATTAATTGTCACAAAACTGTGGTCTATCCGTGCAACATGTTTGCGGTAGCTTTTGTGTCATGAAATCCACCGCAGCATCAAGTGTATAACTCGCTCCTTCCTACAAGGCTATGGTACGCCAGAATTTCTTTCGAGATTATAAGAATGTATAAATATAAAATTATAAAAGCAAAAGAAACATAAGAAATGAACCATTCTTGTAGAACTGTAAACAATCAAATTTGGACTTCATTGTTGATGTCCTATGGGAGGTAATAAATTCGACCCAGTGATCTTACTTAGAACAAAAGTAAATCTATTTATTTAGCGTGTTATAAACATATGTAACATAAACAATCATTCCAAAAGAGCCAGTCAACTGTCCTTTTGGGTAAATTCCAATTTAACATTTTCTGTATTTAAGACAAATACAAATATAAACAACCGATGATCTTGATTTAAAATCTTTTCAAAACTCGACGGTAACTGTTATTTTGGTTTTTGGCTTTTGAAGCAACCCCTCTTGCTTCAGCGCTGTTACTTGCTCAGTGCTACAGGGGTATATGAAGCTTAGAAGTTGATCTTTTAAAAGGTTTTCCTACTTTAAGTGTTCTCTTCCTGATGCTTTGTCGACGAATTAGGTATGTTGTAGTTAAATTAACTGAATCTCCGGAGATCAACCCTTATTTCAACTGTGGCGTCTATTGGAGCTTGACTGATTAGTTGGGAATTAGATCATGTATAAAGTTGGACTACGACAACACTTAGTTTGGTTTTTATGTTATAAACGTATAACGTTTACAGATACGCGTTGAAATGGATTTTAAGTCATAGAATATCCATCCAATTCAACTAAAATTACAGAAATATTTTAAGAGTTGAAAAGTAAGTTGGTAAGGACTTGAATAATTGATATAGGAATATAGCTAGAGTCAACCATTAGAAGTGATGTTTTATGGATCTTGTTTTAAGAGCTTATTTCTAAACAACTCTCATAGCTATATGCGAAAACGATTGTTGTTCCAAACATAAAATGCAAACCTAAAAAAAATAGTGTGACTCATAAGGTTTTTATTTAGGGAAAGAAAACGTTAAAATCAACAACTTTGAAGTTTGGAAAAAGATTAGGTAAAGATATGCAAAACAATGCTGTAGATTTCATGTTGTTCTTAATATTTGTCAAACCATTAAAAGAGTAGCTAACTACTATTTACTAGGTCAGGAAAGCAGAAGATTCTATCTTTTTTGCATAAATTTTGCATGGAGCCATTTCCGGAGATAATTCTCAATAACATAACCAGCCATAATTAATTCCATTGTAATAACCATGTGCGTATCCTACAGATAAAGCTTGTTCAATTCATACAAAAAAGCATGCAAGATGAAGTGCGATAAAGCTGTCATTTGCTTACGTGCAGTACCTAATAGAGCCTAGAATGCCTGCACACCTGCTATTTAGCTAGTAGTGTATTCTTTGCATTGTTTTTCTTAGACTAGACATGCAGTATTCTTAAACGGTAAATCGAAACGCAAGGTCATATATCTGTAGTTCTATGCTCCGGTACTTCGTGTTGTGGGAGAAATTTGTGTTTTAATTCACTAAAATATTTGAAAACGTTGAAACCTCAACATTTTGTCAATAAATAATGTTCATGCGCTCTGAAATAGCTAGCATATCCTTTTCTAAAACAAAACCGTTTTTACCCCTAGGCTTTTAACAAAAATATCATTTGCCTTTTGGTCATAATTATGTCTTAACACAATATATACTTCTTGTTCCTTCTGTTGTTCTTGACTTAATGGAAAATATACTAAATAGTCCAGACTCATCCACACGACAAACATTCTTTACGTCAAAGTAAAGTGTTTTATTTTTTATAGCAGAGTAGCATTTTCTTTAAGAAGTCAACTTCGATGAAATTCTAGAAAAATTACGGAATAATTGAAAATGACCAATTGCGTGGGAGGTGTTAAAGCGCCAATTAAATGAAATTACTACAGATGCCACATTTTGTTAACTATTCAAAACAAATAAACGAGACAGTTTCAACTCCAGGCAGTTTCATATTTTCAACATTTCAACATGAATTACAGTAGAAAGAGTTATTTAGTTGCTAAGTTGCTGCGGACAAAACAACATCAAATCAAGTTCCAAAACTGTGGTAAATTATTAATTGCAGATTAAAAATAGGTACAAGGCTTTACCTATCAAAATAACTTTTCTAGTTGTTGTTTTCAAGATCGTACGACTTGAAAATTGCAAATCAAAAAATTTAAAACGTGACCATCTTAATTTTGTTTTGGCAACTCAACACTTCATGGTAGCATTAACAATGCACTCGAACTCTTTCTGGACCGGACTGGAAGAATCCGTGCTTTACTTTGAAACGTGCGAAAAACGTTTGTTTTGATCTGAATTACCAAATGATGTCTCTCCACATATCACTCATTTGTAAAGGTTTGACATGTTTGACAAGATAATTGTTTTCTTTCTTTTCCACTTAAACCGAACAGAGCTCTCAGTATTTAAAGAAAATAACTATTTACACACTTTAAACACTTTTTATACAAGAATTCAGAAAACTCTATCCAATATTTCCTTTGCTATTTTCCTGGGAAAAGTTAAAAACAATAATGTACCAAGCACGCAAAATTTAAAAAAATTTTCCTGCTTGCATAAATATCCAATATAAAGTTGATACCTTATGTACTTAAGGCAATTTTTATCTTAATTGAAGCAATTTAAAACACGAGGGACTCTTCATACAGAGTCAACTAGCTCAAACTGCAGACATTCTGTCGGCGCATTTTCGTCTTCCCACGTGGAAAACTCGTTTTTACATAAAACCGTATCAGAATACGTAACCAGTGCAACAGAGTAAAAGGGAATTCAATATTCGGTTTAAACTATGTGCTTGTAAACACATCCTGAACTAGGTTTCTCAGAAAAGTAATACTTATATTTTGAGTAAAAACTAGAAGAAACTGGTTTGTTATGCAGTATTGTGTTATTTGTGTACGGAGAGGAACACGGAGGGGCAAGTCGTAAATTACGCTCTTTTAAAATGGAGCACGTCAGATGTCTTGAAGTGTTTTAATTGGACCAAATACGTAAAAGGGGAGACAATCTCTTCCGCTGTTGGGCAAAGCATATGATATGCTTGGGGTTTTATTGCAATACGACTGGCAAATGCTATAAACACAAACGCAGTCCTACCATCAGAGCTGACTATGTTTAAGACATAGCCATTGATCTGCACATGCCTGCTTTTCTGTACATTATCGTATAGCTCAGAAGATAACTCTAGAGAATTTTCCTATTTTCTTGGTAAAAAATTAACAGTTCATAATACCATAATTACCGTCTTAAAATTGGCTCTATTTCAAACATGTTTTAATTTTAATTTAACTGCAAGATAGGTCACGATCTTTTAACTTTCGGAATTTGTTAACATTGCAATTTTTATTTGTTTTGCTTTGATTTTAAAAAGTTTTTCAAGATATTTATATCAATGCAAGTTAACCAAAGTTCTAAAACATACTTTAGTGCGGTTTTTGATTGGTTTAAAATGCAAAAAAGAGAAAAATACAGGTTGTCTTGATGGCTAGCTACTTCAAATATGTATTTTGGTTCAATTAGGTACTTGTAAGTTTTATTTTTATCCATCGTTTCCTTTCAGCTCCTCATTTTGGATGAGATTATCGAAATGACTTCAAAAACCGCGAATAAGATGTGTCTTGGAAATTACGTGTTCAAAGAAAAACAATCATTTGAAAAAAAAGAATGATATATGAGGGCAGTGAGTACAGAGTGTTTTTATATCAATATATAATAGCTATGCACTCAAATTGTGTAGTTTATGAGTATCGGAAGTATAAAAAAAACTCACATGAACATTTCTGTATACATCGTATTAAATGCCTTGACAATCCAGCTAGCTAGATCAACCGCAGTTAAGTGTCTATGGCATCTCGATTAACATTGAAACTTTTAAAAATATCCAACCATGCCAAAACAGACGAAAGTGAATTAATTGAATAGGCTTTCAATGATTTCAAAGTGACATACATGGCTTATTTGTAGCTAAATTCTATATTGGCAGGTATTCAGTCGCGATAGACGAGCTTTTAGTAACTATTAAATTGAGTTTTCACCAGTTTGAAAGGTGCAAAGAGGCATCCAAGTTTCTTAAAGTGTGGCAAATATTTAGAACAAAAAGATGGCTTCTACAGGCGTGAAAACGTTAGATACACAAATTTACTGTGATACTTCAACAACACCTGACATCAAATATATTTGCAGAAACTATGTGAATTGCAGATAACAGCTAACACTATCGTTTAATTTCTGTTCAATTGTCGACCGTACCAATAATCAAGACTCAATGCCTAGAGAGAGTAAAATTTTGTGAGTGTTTTAAATTTGTAGAGTCGTAAACTTTCTATGTTGCTGACTGATTTCAAAGTCATGAGCAGGATGCCTAAACTGTGTGTAGTTCCTCAATTGGTTTCGGCTCCATTAAATCCCCCAAATACATGTAAGAGCTAGTTATGGCACACTACACGAACATTTAAAGACATAAACACACAAATATATTTACATCTAGACGAATATATAGCCGGAAAATTTATACTTTGGTTATCGTTTTAGCTCTGTTTGGGGACACAAGTTAACCTTGTCTTGGACAAGCAGTATTTCATGTTTGACTGCATGGAAGAAGTATAATTATATGTGCAGTGAAAAAATAGGTCTATATAGCCATAGGTCAGGTATGCTGATGGCGAACCTCTTTCATAAAACAGATGACTTTGTTTTGTGTCAAATATTAGTTTAAATACCTGCGCCTTCAGTTTTGGAAAGCGAGCATTCCATTTTACAGACCAATGCCTAATCATTGTGACTTCAAGATTTAAATTAAATTGCTTTGGGATTTTGAAAAAACAAAAAAAAAAAGTTGTGGATTCTTGATGGTAATTGAGTTCGATTATAAAATGATTAATTATATTCGACTTTTGTCAATGCTTTTTATAGATTCGTTTCCATCGACAACGGTCCTGTCAGAGCCTAAATAAGGAGGGAACATTAAGAGCTTAGGTTTGTTTTTCGATGATCATATAACTGTTCTGATACTAATTGGTGAAAAATCCTCTTTGACAAAGTACTCCCGCAGATGTCGCGCTCAACAAGATATTATGAATGGACATTGTGATAAGTTGATGCAGCATAATCCTTGATATCAGCCCTGTGTGAGAAGCTACTTCTTTGAAGAGGATGTTGATTCCATTTCTTGTGGCGTAGTTTGGTTGATAAACTCTATTAATTGCACATACAATTTTTTCTGTCTAGAAAAACAAAGCAACGGTATTTTTGTTTATCTTTAGAAAAACTTCCAAATATATAAAGTTCACTTTCCTTCTCATCACGAAATGTTTTATAGCAACCAGTGCAGGTACGTGTGCTTCAGTAAGTTCGTGTATTTGGAAAAAATATATTGAGCCGTCCACAGGTACTTTCAGTAATTTGAAAAGAAAGCTATATGATAAACTGTACATACCGAAATCCATATAACGTTGTTAACAAAAAAAAGATCAAAAATTGGCAAAAGAAATTGCCGACTAGTTAATATTCTTTTGTCTGTCGTCAATTAGCTTTACTGACTTCGTTCTTGAGTTAAAAAAGAATATGTTACGCCAAATGAGGGGAGTGAGGACGAAAGAGACTTGTTGTATCACTACCTGCTGAAAGGAAGAGACTTATTGTATCACTGACTGCTGAAAGAAAGAGACTTGTCTTTAGTTGATAGCAAATAGCAAATAAGTCCGTTTCAGCAGAACTATCAAATTAACAAGCATAATTAAAGCATCAAGGACTTCATCTGACTAATAATGATCTGACATTAATTAATATTAATCAAACTTTTTGAAGTCAAGATAAATTATTATTGCTTCAAACATTAACTCATTAATGAAGTGATAATATATCTTAAATCCAAAACTGAAAGCATTAAAAAGTTTAACTTAACTTTAAATACGTTTATGTTACTGTTTGCTCGGTGATTCAATGTATTATATGGCAACAATTTCGTTCAAACGGTACCGATTGTAGTAATATGGAGGTGTTCGCTCGGAAGAAGGGCCAACGTTCGTCGGGAAAGCGTCTTCCGTATTATACCATATTTTTTACCAACGTGTCCGTTAGACCAATGAAAACTAAGAACGTTACATAAAAAACAAGATCGCAAAGCTGTGTTTTGTGGTTTCGAGCATTAATTGTTCTAAAACGGAATTTAACATAATATTTGAAACTGGTGGATATCTTTCCTTCCCTCTGCGTATCACAAAGCGGTTAATTTCGGTATTCAAAAACAACTGGGAAGTTACGCAAACGTTAAACAACTGAGCACCATTATCAAGCTAAATATAAATTGCTGAACCGAAATACTAGAACTTTAATGCTTCAAGATTATTTTTTTAGTTTCCAGCGATATAAAAAGGATAACTCGTAGCCGAAAAAAAACACATCAGTCTTTAGGCTTGGGCAACCACTTACTTAGGTCATAATTTGAAACAATTATCTCTAAAAGTAAAACAAAAAGGTTTCTTTCAGTGATTAGAACGAAAACAAACTACAATGTGTGAGTTAGTGGTGTTTCCAACCGGAATACTATAGGAAAGTCAAATACAACTACAAGCGTACATAGAATTGATTTCAAACAGTCGCGTAAAAATATAAGAACATAGACGAGAAAGTTTCAGCAAACGTAACTTGAGAGAACCCTAGGCCAAGGAAGCTGGTCCTCAGTTGTTGTTTTGGAGGCTTTAACAGGTTTCGCGTCATAACATTGGCGTCAGCAACTTATAGAGAAGTGTTAGTTCCCAAAAAACTCCGCGGTCTCGAAAAGCTTTTGTTTATAAATACTTAGTAGAGAAAAGAAGATATAATTAAGTAGTGCTATCGCTTCACAAAGCCGTGAAAACGCGCTCATGAACAATCGGAGGCGAATGGGACTGGTCACGAAAATCTAGATATCAAATAAAAAAAGAGAGAGTAATTCATTCTCAATCTAAAAAAATTGATAAAATATAGATGTAGTTTGTGCTTGACTCAATGTTTTACGTCCAATGAAAAGAAATATAGATTTTGTAAAAGTTTCCGTTTGTTAAAACAGCTTGTTCAATCCACTTGTACTCATTGATAAACAGCAAACAAATAACTTTCGTTAATAATATTATTGGAAGAACGTTCTGCTCGCGTATTCTGACTTTCGCCCTTCGGGCGACAGAGACTGTGTTAGCTTAGACTATGGACAAAGGAAGTCGTTTTTAATTTTGCTTGACAAAATTCTTTGTATAGATAGATACATGGAAACTCTATTAACGTGTCCAAACCATAAAACTAGAAAAATCCTTACTATTAATTTGGGACACAACTAAATGACAAAATAATAAAAGTTAAGCCTAACTAGTAGTAATGTCGTAAAAATCATTTGTACAAAAAAGTATCTCTTGTTTAACAAGGGACTGAAAATAAAGAGAGGGTTAATATTAAAACTTATGACATCCATTCTTTTAGGGTACATTACTACCAGAATATGGAATGATCTAAATGATAGTTATCGTATATTATGAGTGATTATAATAACTTCAGGTTATCAATACATTACAGCCAGAATATATAGAATGCTATAAGTGATAGCTATCGTATATTATGAGTAATTATAATGACTTCAGGTTATCAATACATTAGTGCCAGAATATAGAATGATATAAGTGATAGCTATCGTATATCATGAGTGATTATAATGACTTCAGGTTATCAATACATTGGTGCCAGAATATAGAATGATATAAGTGATAGCTATTGTATATCATGAGTAATAATAATGATTTCAGGTTATTCAATACATTAGTGCCAGAGTATAGAATGATATAAGTGATAGCTATTGTATATCATGAGTAATTATAATGACTTCAGGTTATCAATACATTGCTGCCAGAATATAGCCATGATATAAGTGATAGCTATCGTATATCATGAGTGATTATAATGACTTCAGGTTATCAATACATTAGTGCCAGAGTATAGAATGATATAAGTGATAGCTATCGTATCATGAATGATTATAATCACTGCAGGTCATCAATAAGTAAGCATGATCTTTGTTAGGTTTTTTCTTAGAAGTACTTGTACTTAGTCTGAGGCATTTATATTATATATATTTTGCTACTTTTATTATTTAGTCATTTTGTTTAAGATTCGGAGATATTAGTACTATTTTGTGCTACTCTAAAATCGGACTTTAAATAAAGTTATGTACGTACTTAGAGAATGACTCAAAATTGTTCAACCTTATCGGTAACAAATTT
>JAOBYJ020171002.1:0-17329 GCA_025403565.2 Palythoa heliodiscus | reverse complement strand
TTGCGCCATCACTACGTCAACAGAGCGCGCTAGCTCTGTGTCTCCATCGAGTTATACAAACACGATTATTAACCAATCAGCGCGCGTATTTTTCTTGGGCTGTTTTCTAATATCTCATATATATTGCTGTAATAAAAAAAATTATCAAATAAAAAAAAAATCAGTCAGCACAATTATAGGGAAGACCTTGCTTGAGTTGTGAGTTGTTAATCTTAGACTGAGGTGCTTGTTAGTGTTTCAAGGACCAAATTCCTGGGTAAAATCGATAACAATTTTTGCTGTAAGGAAGTCTCTAATTCTGTCCAAGCACTAAGCAGACAGTAATGGCAATACAAGCTACAGGCAAATCCCAGAGTAAGAATGAGCCAAGAGATGAATCAACATTTAACATGTGGCCGGATTATTTGGTCATAACTTCCACATGTTTGTACTTAATTAACGTTTCTCTGCAAACATCTTATGATATGAGATTTTTTGTATTGTAGATTAAAGGAATTAAGCCATTTCTAGGCAGTTTTTTTCATTAGTTATATATATGACTGCGAACGAATCAAGAACGAGAAACATTTTACATCCTTATAAGTTTTAACAGATGTATACGAGAAACATTTTTCATTGTATTTCAAGAAGCGAGTCCCATAGAAGTAAGAGTTGCATGTACACCGGATTTCCTTTTAAGAACTGGCGTGCATCGATGTACCCACCAGTTCACCAATTCCACTGTTTTGCAAACCGGGAATCTAGGATTTTTATAGTGTTCTCGTTTTTGTTGTGGTAGTGCACGTTAGTATTTCAGTTAGGTAGTCATCTGATACCGCGAGAGGAAAATTTGAATTCTTCTGCGCAAGTATGTCCCGTTAAACGTTCCGTCCTGTTAATAGCAGCTTAAGCAACTGATTGTAGTTTGGTACCGTAGCAAGAAAGACTCTGTTTCCTTACCACCCAGTTGAGTCAGGTAGTGAGTTGTGTGACGCATACAAATCACCTTTCCAATACTCTGTGGACGTTGATTTTGTTATTTGCTTTTAAATGAAAAAGCAAAGACAGTTTAATGGCTTTTTGCCTAACCCATTGTACCAAATACTGAATAAATTCTGTTGCAGTTATTATACAATTTGAATACTTTGTTTGTTAAGATAATTTGGGCAGCATTTGGCAAGATGGAGGAATTCTCATATAAGATTTTGGTTTTCTTACTATTAAACACTTCGTAACCACGTTTTATTTGAAGATCTGTGCGTACTGTTTGAAAGCAGTAATCATTTTTTGCGTTTTTAGTTAATATCTGGCCATGAATTTAAGATTTGTGACATGTCAAAATTTCAGGACTTACTGATAAATGAAGCTGCGAAAAGGCGTAATTCTGACTTCAATCCGATATGAGAATTTGGCGTTTAGTTCGCATTATGACAGCCATTAAATTATTGATAACAATAGATTGTATTACTGATTTGCACAACAATAGGCCTTACGAAAGATAGTAGGACCTCGAATGCAAGACAAATAACCAAGCCTAGTATTTACTTTGTAGAACTGAGCCCAGATTCTCACAGGGATCATAACACAGTCACTGCCAATTATAGAATGCAAACTTCAGTCTTGTAGGGTACGGTGTCGTCTTAATATGGCCAGGGTGTCGCAAAGAGTCAGGTATTTCTTGTCATGCGCAGATGATGCAGAGTAAACCGAATTCGGTTGGTTTGATATGGCCAATTAAGTTTTTCTAACAGCAGGTGCAAATTTGCAACCAGTGAAAAGATTTTAGATGTCGTGCACCTGCTGGCTAACCTAATTCCGTGCACCGAACCTCCGCATGATAATTAGCTGCACTCTCAGAGCTGAAAAACTAGGTGCAAGCCATCGTCTCCTTTGCTGCAAGAACACTTAGAGAAGCAAATCAAAGAAAACTCAAACTGCAAAATGCCGCGTTCGTTTTTGGTTGCAAAGAAAAAGAAGAACCAGTCCAGCGATGCTGGAGCGGAGAAATTACACAAAGCAGAAATGCTTGAGCAGTCAGCCTCAAGTGATTTTCCACATGGTTGGTTTCTCATTTGATTACCTGTTTGCAATTGTGCACTTCACTTGGGGCAGCTTTTTGGTACCAGTTTTTTTTGTAAGAAATGAACCAGGAAAACTTTTGTAGTTGAGAAGGCCACGCTGTGAGCGCTATACTACTATAGCTTAGCCCCTCAAGCTTGCATTGATTTACCATTGAATTGATTTTCAATATGAACTCAAGCAGGGTAGCATTTAGAAGAAGTGTTTAGAAGTATATATCGGTATTAAATAGTTTGTTTATAGGAAGGTTTACGTGTTTTGCAGTGACCGAGGGGCGTTGTGAGCCAGAGATCATCACAACAGAAAACTCAGCTTGCGAAGAAGATTTAAGCAAAACAAGTAGCGTGCCACAAAAAGGGAAAGAAAATGAGTTTGATTCAAGACAAGATATCCCTGAAGGCTCACCGCCCACAGAGGAGAAGGAATACCACGGTATGGCCTTTATTTTGTATTACTTCCATGAATTGATCTTGTAATATGTTTTTGTTATCCATCAGCATCTGTATTTAACAACAAGAATAGTTGACATATAATTTGGTAGAAAAACAACGCTGTTTCATGGTTTAGAACGCAAATCACACGGTTTAATGCTTTTTATTTTTTGTATTGATGAAAAATGCCGCTTTTACCGCTGCGCTTACAGAAAACAACCTAAAAGAACAAAAACTTAATATTTTGCTTGAATTTAGAGTGAAATATTTCTCCTTGTTTACACGAAAGCAGGTGGCAGTTATTGAATGCCTACAAAACTTTGCATTGGGTGGATCGCTCCCCAGCTGAGATGACTATTTTTTCATTACAACGTAACTAAATCCTAAAAATTAAATCTTATACTTTGGGACAATAAGGATCACCATGAAAATCTTGGTATTTATATAAAACGGAAAGTCTGCAGACGCTTTTGCCTAGCAAAACTGCATAACAAGTGCAACATGCGAGACTCAAATAAACGCGCCAAATTCGTTTATCATTAAAGCTGGTTTTAATAGAGGAAGATTTTAGTAGTTTAACATCAAATGGACGCTGTTCCAAGATGTTGTATCTCTTCAGAAAATTTTGGTGTCAAATTTGTAGCTAGATATTTTTTGCGATGACTGAGTGCAAGTGAACACGCCCAATCACGAAGGGCCAATTTTTTTGTTGACGCACTAATAACAATGCTAATTTATTAGTTAAAATGTCGCAAATTGATATCCTTTAGTGTTCGGCGCACGTAAAAACAAAATTTAAACCTCTCTACCCAAACACAAAAATTACTCCGGTAAAAAACGATTTCAAAGATTACAATGAATACGTACTATAGTGTTTAACGATTACTGTCTCACCGAGATGAATATGGTTTATAACAAACCTTCCCTTGCTTATGTAAATTAAATATAACGAATACCTAAAAAAGTCTATCCGCTTAGTTTCAAAAAATGCTGACTACAGATCTGTGCCTTGCAAACGTTTCTGCTGTTTTGGGCTAAAATATGATATCACAACAAAGGCTAAGACTGAAAAGTAATCATGGTCTTCTAAAATATATCAGATATAAATTCTCGTTTGTACACTCTAACTTTGATTAACGGTATCAGCATTTTCACTTGTGTAGGTGTTTGTTTAGTAGTTATAGGTTTACACCCGCAACTCAATTATTTCTTAAGTTTTACCAGCTTTAAATATACTATCTTAAATTCAAAGGCGCAACTCTAGCCACTATAAGGCCTACCTAAACTTAGCATCACTTATCAAGTTTTCTTAAGGCAAACCGAATAATAACCGAAATTAACAATGTAGCTTGAATGTTTTCAGGAAATACTTTATAGCGTGGAATTAGTCTATGACGACTTTATAACGTTTGTGAGATTTTTTTTCGTTTACAACCGAAACGAGCGGGCAGACAACATGAAGTTGTCCCGTTTACTTGTCAGAAGATTCGTCGTCATCGTTTCTTCCAACTTCTTCATTAAGATTAAGACGAGTCACTGGCTTTTGGTAAAATTTGAAATTCACGAGTTAAGTTAAATTTGTAATTTGTAGTGTGCAATCGCGTCCTGTCACAGAAGCGTGCTATAATGTTCTTGGCTCCAAAACTTTGAAATGAATTTTGGTGAGAATTTATTTTTCGAGATCTCCTCGTTCTGTCTTCTTGAATAGCAAATTTTGTTGCCAACGTCTCGCCATTTATTTTCCAAATTATACACATCACTTTCAACAGAAATCATGATTTTAGGTCGTGTCAACAGAACTTTAATTATAATCTATTTTAAAGCAATTTCTAAGTGAACAGACGATGTGCAAATTTGTGTTAAGTTTACAAATCTGAGCTTGCTTTATAAACTCAAAATTTTCGATTGAAAAAAAGTAATTTTAAGAATTTTTACCTTCAGTTATGAATGCCTGGTCATACTTAAGCTTCAGTTCTAACAACGACGACAACAACAACAAAAACAACAACAACAACAACAACAACAACAACAATAACAACAACAATAACAAAAAGATTTCAAAGTAAACCAGAGCAGTTGAAGTTTGAGGGAACACGAGCTTTCGTTATCTGGTTTGGGTATCTATGATTGCCTGGCGGACATGAGCAAATTAAATTCTGATGAATAATTGCTTGAAATTTACCAAAATAAACAGAAACTTTGGTCATTACTGAGTTAAATCTAGATAAACGCTGATTTTATATAAACGAAATGTATTATCTTACAAATTACTTCTCTTCTATTTTAATCACTAAAGCATCACATGAGTCATTTTTTAATAAAATATAACCGGTACGCATGGCAATTCAGGTTCATATAGCTGTAAGACAGCAAACAAACTTGAACTTTTTATAATATAAATTCAGGCTTACTCCCTCCCAGCTTTGGAAGGAAGCAAACTAAATAGCAGCTACCTATTTACAGCATCGTTTATTGGAAGCTCTTGTGCTGCATGTGTTCTTGCACGTCGGTTGTGCTTTTGAAACCTAAATTTAAATACTCCTTCGTTTTTTGTTGACGTAATCTGAATCAAGTTTTTGTTCCTTTTTCTCACGATTCTGCAGCTATTTTATATCTCACCGAAAAACAAAGATGAAAGAATTGTATTTTCATTGTAGCTGAACTCTTGAAAAATTTTATTTGGGTAATCTGGCATGTTTGTTACAAGAATCAACTGAAGCTCGTAAAGACTGATTTTTCCTTGTTTTTCAAATAAATTAAACTAAAAATATAAAAACTCCTAGAAAATACACATAATAGAACTCGAAATACCGAGAAAATAACAAAACGTAACAGAAACTTAGTATAATTTTAATCTCTATGAGCAATTTTTGCTATTCAACTTGATCTTGAAGTAAAAAAAACAACTGAAAAATATTTTGGAAACAGGAGACTTCATTCTTTGATTATTAAACTGATTACTATCATTTTTAGAGACTTTAAGTTAAACTCCATATGTACTGTCAACACTGTAATAAGCCCCCCTCTCTAATAAGCACCTCAACAAAAAAAGCTGTACGCGTTAAGACAGAAGGCATACTGTGTTAAAATAGATTTGTCTGTGTTTTATATTCTCTGTTTTTTATTTCTGTTTTTGCATGAACTGAGATATGAATAACTCAATGTTTATGTCAGTGCCCTTTTCACACAAAATTTTTTCCCATTAACTTAAGTTTCATCAGTGATTGTTTGCATTGTCTTGTAAGTTGGCATATTCCAATGTATATACAAACATTCTTTAATTTTTATCTGCTTCAGTTTTTAACTCTGCAAATTCGTGTTTGTAGAACCAAGAAAAAACCGGAATAAAAGCTTTTTTATGGCTGTAAGCATCGGTGAAAAATGAAATTCTTGTTATGAAATTAACATATGGCGCGTGCAATCAAACATGTTTTCGCAAGAGATTTCACTGCAAAGAAAATCCATTTTAACATGCTTTCTGCTGTTGAAACAAAAAAACTTTGAATGAAACGACATCAGGTAATTTACTTTGTTGGTTTATAAAATGTAGCAAATAACTGTTTTATTTATCCTTTACAATTTATACAATTTATTTCACTATCAGGAACCAGCTTATTATACAGATAGTTACAGATACATATAAGATTATTACAAGTTTGTTCGTCTTACAGAATCCTTCGCGGCTTACAGAGAATGACAGGCGACTTGAGACAGTTTTTTAAATATGATTTGAAAAAAAATATTTTCACAGTATTTTGTCTGCATGAAACAACGTCAAATTCTGCTGCGCATATATATTATAATTTTGAATCGAAAAACAATATCGTGCGGCCGATGCGCTTCAGGAGTCAAAGGGTTAATAACTGGATTTTGGATTTTGGACATTTTAGCCTAAAAATGGGTATTTTTGCCCGCTTGTCTGAAATAGGGTATAGATTTTTGCCATTTTTAAGTCTTGTCTGATATTAGGTAAGGAAAATCGTATATTATGGTCTAAAATAGGTTAGTGGTTTTAAAAACAAGCAGGTGGGCACACCTCCGCCATAAAAAATGGTAGCATGTTTCACTTCTGCTCACTTTCAGTGAAATGCATCATTCCAAAGCCCCAAACAGCTAGTTCCCTGTGCATGTGCATTACCGTATCCTTCCACCCAACCAATTAACCACCCCTACTCATTTTCAGCCTACAGTTATAAAAATTCATGCATACAGTATACTTGTATGAAGCTCATATAGCAATGCATCACACATTCATGCATTTCAATAAAAGTAGGCAAAACTAAAACAAATCATGAAGTGTAATTACACATAAAAACTCGACCTCATCCCTCAAATAATATGAATGAATTGGCTCACAGAGCCTTTGGTTAAATACTGTTCGTTATATAGCGCCAGAGTTGCTAGTTGTTATTAAAGTTGCGTCACATTTCAAACTCCATTTCGTGTAATTCTGTCTTGACTGCAGGTCAACGAGTTTTAAATAAGCCCCCGCCCTCTCTAATAAGCCCCCTCCCTCTCTAATAAGCCCCCCTCAAGAGGGCTTATTAGAGTCACTTTGACGCTTATACTGTTTAATCAAAACTTCTTACTGTTACAAATTTGTTCAGACCTTTATTGTTTTTTGCTCTTCGATACTTCTATTACTAAAATCTGTCAATTTAACACCCCCTATGGTGAAAATCAAATATGGCCGACATATAACTAAAGAGCCATCTTGAGAACGCCAGAAACTATGGGATTCTTACGGAGAAAATGATTTTGGCACGATCATTTTATGATTTAAAACGGTTCTCACTTGGTTATGTATTTGCGGAGGTTTCTGGCTTGTTCAGAGCTCTGTAGTACCACAGTTTATAGATACAAGGACACGCCCTTTAAGCTTTGTATGATAACAAAAACATGGAGTAAAAGTTGGTTTTTTAGATACAAAGTTAGTTTAATTGCTTCCCATCAACCTAAAACCAGTTGGACACGTTTTGTATTTTAGTTGTGTATTTGAACTGACAAAGCTTTGATCACTGAATCCCGTTATATGAATAATCATTTTCATCCTCTTAATATTAGCTTCTAAACTTTTATTCACCATTTTCTAAAAGATTCTACATCATATTATTCTAAGGAATGACCCTGAAAAAAGGCAAGAATAAATTGTGTATACCATGTTGAATTTGATTGCAATATTCCGTCAAAAGATGAAATTATCTAGTATCTAGTAAAATCCATTGATTTGAGTTTGTCACTTTTCAAAGAGTCATAAAAGCCCCAGTATCTCATTCATACGAGTTCAGTATTACTGAAGCAAATGCTTTGTTCGTTCAGCAGATCTTCTTTAGTTAAAAGATGCCCTAAGAGCACCATTTAAGTGAACAAAAAACAGCGGTGCTTAAAATTTGTACATTGTAAAGTTGTCACTCATAAACTGACTTCAAGGGAACAGATATAAAGACGGAGAATGTCACAGATGTGACATGAAAAGTTAGTTTATAATTCAACAAAATATTCTAAAGATGAACACTATTAATGGTCAATGCATCGATCGTAAAAGAATATCGCAAATTATTTTAGAGATGTGACCGGCAAAAAATAAATTGTTTCAATATTTGTCTACAAATATTCAGTTTCTTGAGCAATCTTTTAATTTCCCGGTATTTATCATTACTTGGGCCTGTGATAGAAGGGGCTTCTCGTATTTTAATATCAAAGGTTTTGTTCCGGGAATCCGATGTGGCAGGGTCAACAATGAAGTTTTGAAAACTTTAATCAGTTTCAAACCACTTTACTTGGAGAAACCTTTACGATCATAAAGTTAACTTTTTAGGTCAAGAAAATTGGGTAAAGATGTCACACTTATCATCTTTCTTTAACAGCCTTTTCCAAAATCCTGTCCCAAGTATTCTCATCTTTGCGAAACTCCAAATTTCTTACCTAAAAAAGTTTGCGTTAACGGGATGGATACAGGGCAATGAAAAACCTACTTTTTCCTTTCACGTCTTTCCGACTCTTCAATTACTTTAAGCTATTATCTATATATTAACTGAACTTTCTCTTTGTACAATATTTCTTGGGGCATCGTGCCAGCGATATTGATGTCCGCTTCGATTTCTCAACGTAATTAGCCCCATGGGCCTGGCTCTTATTTGTGTCTCAACTGTTTCGAAAATTTGACGCCCAACTTTTCAGTATTGAGATACGCATGTACTTAAAAATATTTAAAAGTGAAAAACATTAAACTTTATTTGTAGAGCGAAAAATAGACGGATTTATAAAACAAAATCTGTTTTAATTATAGTTCTGATGGGATTCCTCTTGATGCTGCACATTTCCGCCCTTTATTCGCTGTTTTTCACCACTAATTAGAAAACATTTTAATAATTTAGTGAGCACGTATCCATTATGCCAAACGAATGCCCACTTTTACCAGCAATTATCTAAAGGGTGTGCTTGTTCACAATTTATATAGACGACTTTAGTACTTCTAGTCAGAACTACTCACATGGCGTCGATGCGAAATTCCACTTTTGATCATCTTGAAAACAGAGTATCCTCAGAAAAAGTGTCCTGCGTAGAAGAAATGCAAAGACCTGTCTGGCAAGCACAGATTTCCTCTGCGTTTACCATGCCAAGGCCGTTTTTTATACAGCCCGGGCTGTTGTCGTGTTCTCCGATGTCGGGCTCAAGACACAACTTGGAGCATTGCTACGTATGCCCATCCATGCGTAACCAAGCCCACGGTATGTTAACTGGAGACAGACAGATTTGTATAGACCATAGTATTGTCTGTTCGAGAAAAAATCTGGCGTCTAACAACGTTATCTTAATGAGTTTTGGATTCTTCTGAAAAAGATGTTCAAGCAACGCAATATAGCAAAAAAATCAGTACACCTTGTTAGACGACAAAACGTTCCGATGCCAGCGTTATGTTGCTATTAAATTTGTTTCAAACTTAAGCAGCCACTAAAATTTAAATTACATCAGCCTAGCAAAAGCATAAAATAGCTATAAAACTGTTTTTTGTCATTTGTACAGGTAAAGTTATTTCAGTGCTTGCGGTCGTGCGACTTAATCGAGATACTACGTTAAACTTCCAAGAACTTTCCAAAAATACATGCGATGAAAACCTTAGGCAAACCTTTTATAAATCGTCTTTTGGAAGCTAAAGAAAATAGTTGCGTTTCTGTGTTACACGCAGTCCTACCTGAGGATAACTAACAGAAATCTAGCAAGAGATATTGTTTTTTGAGTTATATAAAAGAATGCCAAATCTGGTAGTTTCTCCACTGTCTTTGACTCACGCTACGAAACAGATAAGAAAGCTTTTGATTGATACCGAGTCCACATAGGAAGTGACTCAAACTTTTGTTGCCGAGAGAGTATTTAACATTCGCGTTTAATCGGCAGTGTGATAGTTTTGTCTTTAGTTCAAGACTTGTGGCAATTGAAAGATAACCTGAACTACTAATTTTAAACTTTCAACTCAAAACTTGGCTAATTTCATTTAATTTGATTAGGTTTTTTTTCTGAAAATCAACTTTTTGTGTATGGTTTTTTCTATTCCGGTAAAGTAATAACTTTGGAATAGTGCATGTAATCGTGTCTGTCAGAAGAAAAACATTTCAGCAAAAGTGATGACTTTGGAATAGTGTTATAATGTCAGAAGAAAAACATTTCAGCAACCATTTATGGAGTGACGCGAAAACTGTTTACATTGTAGGTTTTGTAAATATATTGGCATACTGTACTCAACTTAATGGAAAGTTGGTAAAAATACTATACTTTTAACTAGTTTTCATTTTGTAAATGTTTCACTATGAATACTGGACTTTAAAAAGTTCAGGAACGTTTCACAAATCAGCGATATAGTTAGTTTATGAAAGGTTATTGAAACAAGAAGCTCATTCCTAACTAGCTTTTTAGGTTTTTTTTTTCAATATTTCTGTTTACTTCGTTCTTCTTTTAGTTAATTTTTTAATAGTTTTATTAATTCTTTTTTATTTTGAATAGTTTTTTTTATCGTATTTTACTGTCATGCTTCGAAAACAATCCTCTTTAAGCTTTGTTACAATGTAGGGTGTAATAAGTGTTTTGTTTATTTCTAATGAATATTGAGTCACATTTTACTGAGAGGCTTAAAAATAAAAATGGAACCAGTTCTTTATCGGCAGGAGACTCATCGTAGCTGAGATATGGAACGGAATGGCAAATGAGACTAAACAAGGAACAAGCACTATATCCAAAGGATACACAATAAAATGGTTCCTTGTAGATTTCCATTCGGTCAATATCATTTCAAACTAGGTCTTCCATTCATTTAACTGCTTTTAAAATTGCGAGTTGAACTCAGTGATGTCTTTTTAGAGAAACAACCTTTAGCTATAGAATAATTAAAAAAAACCTTTTTTTTTTTGCTTCCCAAACTGCTTTTTTTAGATTTTAGTTTAAAGATAAGAAACATTAATATCAGTTTTTCCTGGCTATAGCAGTTCAATACACCCCCTAGCATGCTAGCTACAATATTTTGACTGACTATCAAAAACAACTGAAACAGGAAACGTTTTTACGTGAGGGGATTTTGGGGGCACGTATAGAAAACTACTTCGATTATTTGCTACAGAAGAGTTTTTTAATATAAAAACGCAGACAAGATTTACAGTCTATGAACCATTCAGTACTTAAAAACAACTAATTGGCAAGAATCAGGTAAAATGGTTGGTCCTATAGAGACAATCTTTCACAAACGCTAAGTTCCGTAAAATGAAATACTTGAATACAATGTAACCGTTTAGTTAACACTTTTCACGTTATGTACTTGATAACATGTTTGTAATTATAACTAGAATTTCAATTATTGTTTCAATAACAAATTTCAATCATTGTTGCTCATGGAATCGGGGTGATTACACAGAATAATTGGTTAACTAAAAATCGCAAAGAAAGTTTTTCATTAAGAATAAATCATCAGAATGATATTTGCCCTAGATCTAGTCGTGATAATGTTAGAAAAGCGCGTTTACAATACTTTTTAAAAGAGGGACGATGAAAAGCAAGCGATATGGCCTGTTAACGTCTTCACTTAAAACTGGACGCCCTTCTTGGGGTTTTATAAAAAATTAACAGTCAAGAAGCTTGCTTGAAGGACTACAGGAAGCTTGGAGAGACATAACTCCACCTGCAAAAAAAATCTTTGTTAATTGAAAATCCATTAACTGATCTATATTACGCTTTGGAAAGCTCAGAAGAACCATTATCTGATTGGCTAAATTCCATTTCTCAACGCTGCCAGAAGCCCGCCCGCGGGGCATTGCACTCAATAATTAACTGGTTACAAGATGCCGTTATTGGAACAACCACAATATCAAGTTGACGGAAAATGTGATGATATATAGAATCTGATTTTTGTCCCTATTTCTGGATACTGCAGTTATAATCCTGATAAAAAAAAGTTCCGGTACTGCAGTTATAAACCTGTCTTGACTCTGAAGATGACTTCCTCTCAGGTCGACAGTCGAAACGTCAGTCAGTGTCATCTACGACTGAGTCCTTCCCAAGACTACACACAAACGAACGATCAAACTCCACCGTGTTAATATTTTTTGTATGTAAATCCAAATAGATACACTCACTAGCTGTAAGATGTTGCCGGCGGGATAACTCCGTATGTAAGATAATATATAAAAGAACAGCTTATACATTGATACAACACCAGAATCGTTTTTAAGGAAAAACCGGCTATACTAAGGTATCATCCTCTTTTCAACAGACTTATCTTTATGAACTCTACACTAATACATTTCTGGCTCTAATATGTTGCTTCTTCTTCAATTGATAAAAGCTACTCTGGTATAAATGCTAGAAAATTTTGTTTTTGAGAGGTGAACTCTATAGTTACAATTTTATTTTAACAGACTTATTTCAAACTCCCGCTTAACTGATGCACTCACTGGCTATAAGATAACCCGAAGGAACTGCAGTTGGAGCCATCACGGCATTAAGATATCAAATGAAAACAAAACCGATAATGGTATATGTAATCACTCGGATTTTTTCCTCCTTTTTGGAAGAAATTCTAGACCTATCCTTTTTCAACAGATTTGTTTTATAATAACTCAGAAGAGGAGTAAAATAGCGTAGCAGTTATCGTTAAGATCGTTTCAACAGCAACAAGGCTAAATGTTATAGAGAACGTGTAGTATACACTGTTTGGTTACCTGAATGTGTTTTAAATGCAGCTAAGTTAAGGGTGAAGCAACAATGTACAGTAAAATCTGTTAGTCACTTGGCTGTAACAAAAATTCTTAAAACAACAGAACATTTTTTCCGAGTGAAACGAACAGCCAGATATTTTCAGTTGAAGTTCGTTCTATGGCACTGTTCCTTACAGCTGAACGCTTGAAACTTCCAAACCTTCCAACACTTGTAACCCAGTTTATTTGCCCGTTTATTTTTTTGGTATACTCTGTAGGTGTTAATTGAGTTCTTAATTTGTTTTCAAAGATATTTTTACCTTTATTATTCTTACAAAAGTTCATTTGTCATCAGACTCTTAATAAGGAGAATAACAGGATAATGTGAAACGAATTCGGCATTGAAGTTATTTTTTGTACTGGGGGAGAAAAGTATTTTTAAAATTTTTAATGTCCTATGTTTTACTTTTTTTTTAAAACCTGTACACCAAGGCATTGTTCGTCGTGCATGAGATGAAAATATTTCAATTTTACCAAAAAAGCTAAAGGGTCCTCTAGGGATTGGAGATCCTGGCAAATGTATGTTAAATCTTATACTTTATCACTTCACCTTGACCTCGATAAAGTAGCAAAAAATATTTTAAGCTTTGTATGCGCGCGTATTAAAACATATACCTTCCTATCGAGCCAGTGGCAAGACGTATTGTCACCTCACTGATTGCACGCGTCTAACCCAGTCGCAAAACGCATTTCTAAAAATAAACTGTTCGGCCACCATTTTTATTGCACCAGTTTAAGTAGAGCAGTAAACACTAAGAGGTTATTAACTATTATTACTTATTATTATTGTTATTATTAGGTCTGTATGGAAAAATATCAGACCAAGGTCTTGACAGTACCAACCGAGCACAGCGAGGTCTGTACAAAAAAAACCGAGGTCTGATATTTAGTTTCCATACAGACCGAATAAGCGAGGTTAACAAATTTGAGGAGAATACTCTTCATCCGTTTTTGCTTCTTTTAAGAAAAATTTAAAAGTGAAATTCAAACTGAAAGTTTTCTTTGGGGAAAATGTTTTCCCTTCTCTTAAAAAATATTGCAAGTTTTGCACGTATCATCCTGTTCAAAATCTGAGTCTCGCACGGCACAGCCGGGAAACCGGTCCGAATACGCATTTTGACGGACCGCACGTTGACCAATCAGAATGCAGGAACTTGCAAGGTCATACAGTCAAACCTCTCTACACCTTCAGGACCGGCCTCAACTGTCCGTGTCTTAGAGAGGTGTCCGTCTTATAAAGACTCGAGGTAATATAACACCGGTCCCGTACATAATTGTCAACCTGGCCATATGGTCAATAAATACGCGTTTGTTGGCGAAAATTTAATAAAATAAGAGAAAACTAAAACAAATTTATCCGACAAAGCAAAAGCGTAATTGAACGACTGAACAATTACAAAATACTGTGCAACACGAGCAGTATGTACACTGATTAATATGGCAGGATCAGTAGGCGTGCACGATGAAGCGATTTCTGTGTTCTGATTGGTTACGCATCTTGTCCGCTCAGGATTTTCAGTAGTAGAGTGAAATTCTTTGGCTATATAATAAATCCTTTATTAACCAAGCTTTTTCGGTCAAGATGGCGCAAACAATGACTTGGCCAATATCCAGCCATCTTGACCTTACGCTTGTTTAATAACGTATATTTACAGCTTACTGAAAGTAATTTAAAGGCTGACTTGATTGATAAATGCAATCACAGTAATTATAGTTATATTTAACCCAGTCACATTAAAGGTGTTTCGATTTTTAAAAAAAGGACTTTTTAACTCTCCGTTTGGTATTTCAAAGTGTCCGTTTTATAGAGGTGTCCGTCTTATCTGGGTGTCCGTCTTGAGAGGTTTGACTGTAAAATAATATAAGTTTTAGCACCATATTGATTCCACCAGTTTCAGTGGAGCATTAAATACTGCAACTCGTAGCACCATTTTGATTCCATCAATTTAAATAGAACAATAAATACCACTAGTTGTACCACCATGTTCGTTCAACAAGTTTAAGTTTAGCTGTAAAAACTACAAGTTGTACCATCATATTGGTTCCACCAGTTCAAGTAGAATAGTAGATACTACAAGTTGTGCCACCATATTCATCCCACCAGTTTAAGTGGAGCAGTAAATATCACAAGCTGTACCATCATATTGGTTCCACCAGTTTAAGTAGAATAGTAGATACTACAAGTCGTGCCACCATATTCATCCCACCAGTTTAAGTGGAGCAGTAAATATCACAAGCTGTACCATCATATTGGTTCCACCAGTTTAAGTAGAATAGTAGATACTACAAGTTGTGCCACCATATTCATCCCACCAGTTTAAGTGGAGCAGTAAATATCAGAGGTTGTACAATCATATTCATCCCACCAGTTTAAGTGGAGCAGTAACTATCACAAGCTGTACCATCATATTGGTTCCACCAGTTTTAAGTGGAGCAGTGAATACTACAAGTTGTAACATCATAGTCAATCCACCAGTTTAAGTAGAATAGTAGATACTACAAGTTGTGCCACCATATTCATCCCACCAGTTTAAGTGGAGCAGTAACTATCACAAGCTGTACCATCATATTGGTTCTACCAGTAAAGCAGAATAGTAGATACTACAAGTTGTGCCACCATATTCAACCCACCATTTTAAGTGGAGCAGTAACTATCACAAGCTGTACCATCATATTGGTTCTACCAGTTTTAAGTGGAGCAGTGAATACTACAAGTTGTACCATCATATTCAATCCACCATTTTAAGTGGAGCAGTAAATATCACAAGCTGTACCATCATATTGGTTCCACCAGTAAAGGAGAATAGTAGATACTACAAGTCGTGCCATCATATTCAACCCACCATTTTAAGTGGAGCAGTAACTATCACAAGCTGTACCATCATATTGGTTCTACCAGTAAAGCAGAATAGTAGATACTACAAGTTGTGCCATCATATTCAACCCACCATTTTAAGTGGAGCAGTAACTATCACAAGCTGTACCATCATATTGGTTCTACCAGTTTTAAGTGGAGCAGTGAATACTACAAGTTGTACCATCATATTCAATCCACCATTTTAAGTGGAGCAGTAAATATCACAAGTTGTACCATCATATTGGTTCCACCAGTTTAAGTAGAATAGTAGATACTACAAGTTGTGCCACCATATTCATCCCACCAGTTTAAGTGGAGCAGTAACTATCACAAGTTGTACCATCATATTTGGTTCCACCAGTTTAAGTAGAATAGTAGATACTACAAGTTGTACCATCATATTCATCCCACCAGTTTAAGTGGAGCAGTAAATATCACAAGTTGTACCATCATATTTGGTTCCACCAGTTTAAGTAGAATAGTAGATACTACAATTAAGTTGTGCCATCATATTCATCCCACCATTTTAAGTGGAACAGTAGATATCACAAGCTGTACCATTATACTGGTTCCACCAGTTTTAAGTGGAGCAGTGAATACAACAAGTTGTACCATCATATTCAATCCACCAATTTAAGCAGAACAGTAAATACTACAAGTTTTACCATCATATTCAATCCACTAGTTTAACTAGATCAGTTTTTGAATCTACCAGTTTAAGTAGATCGGTAAAGACTTTAATTTTTACAACCACATTTTATTGTACCAGCTAAAGTAGAGCAGTAACAATTATGTTGTTGTGCGTGCTCTTACTTTGATCTCTTGAATTCATTAAATATGATTGAAAAATTACAAGCAAATGGTTAAAAATTTCCTTTCTCCCCAGATAAGTCGGAAGAGCAAAATAAGTATGGTGGATCTCTGAGCTGGCTGGAGAGAGCGAGATGTACAGAGTTAGGTACAGGTAACTACTCACTCTTTAATTGCTTCTGTTAAATATAACGAATAACGGAAAGAATGTTTGCAGAACGGTTTACGAGGGCGTTCCTGGTCAGTTTTTACCCGTTAAGCCAGAATGCACAAGTTGAAAAAAAAAGTTTAATATTACATAATATAGGTAAATGATACAAGCTTTATGACCGGCAGTGTTCGAACCAATTACCGACGTCAATTTAGAATGAGGCAACATAACCGAAGAATATAATCACAAGTTAAACTTTTGTTGCACAGTACAGTTTTGGTTTCTGATATTCCAATTGAGCTTCGACTCTGCTAGAGTTCTAATCACAGTAAACTGTTGTGGTCACGCTTTTCACGGATATCAAATTTGGAAACACGTGACCACAAAAGGTTGTCCCAGGAGTGGTGGAGGTTGAATCTGCCCTGATCGCGGTTTAAATCTGGTTTGTTACTCTGATGTAAATGGCTACTCGGATTCCCCGTTTTCTCCAATCCTGCTCTCTATCTACATTTCGATCTGGTTTGTTACTTTGATGTAAATGGCTACTCGGATTCCCCGTTTTCTCCAATCCTGCTCTCTATCTACATTTCGATCTGGTTTGTTACTTTGATGTAAATGGCTACTCGGATTCCCCGTTTTCTCCAATCCTGCTCTCTATCTACATTTTACTATCTGGTTTGTTACTCTGATGTAAATGGCTACTGGGATTCCCCGTTTTCTCCAATCCTGCTCTCTATCTACATTTTACTATCTGGTTTGTTACTCTGATGTAAATGGCTAC
>JAOBYJ020169970.1:0-14070 GCA_025403565.2 Palythoa heliodiscus | reverse complement strand
CAACAGGTAAATCATCTCCACACACACTCACACACACCCTTCCCCTTGTCCTACATCAACAGGTAAATCATCTCCACACACACTCACACACACCCTTCCCCTTGTCCTACATCAACAGGTAAATCATCTCCACACACACTCACACACACCCTTCCCCTTGTCCTACATCTTAGTAGTGGAAAACTCAAAACACAGATCAAACAAACTTTCAAAATAACTTATTTTCTTCAGTTTTCTGTACCCAGACCAAGAAAAACGTTTCATAATCATAAAGAATGCACAAGTGGGCACAATGAATGACTGGAAAATTTACACATGAGTAGACTAAATCTTTATAAATCCAAATAAAAGAGTGCTGACTTGATGTTGCAATATTCATATCAGGTTGACAGTAAAAAGTTAAAATACAAATGGTAAAAAAAAATTCAGTTAACCCTTTGACTCCTGAGCCAGCCTCAACTGGCCTCCTCAAAATGTTGCATATTTCCTGAACCGGTCTCATCTGGCCTCTCCAAGAACTCTTTGTTAAAATGCCTTTTCCCTCCCCTACATAGTTAGAATTTTGTTTCTATTGTTTGAACAATAAACTAGACATATTAACCAATCAGAATGCTCCAACTGCGCATGACATTTGCATATAGGAAGGTATATTGGGGCAAGAAATTTCCTGTTTCAACACTACAAACATACGAGTGGCCATAATGGTTGCGTATTTGAAAACGTGTTCATCATGGCTGCTCATATGTTTGTTAGCATTGAAGAATACAATGAAATTTTTGAAAGTGATGTTGAAGAAGAAGAATTTTTAGGATTCGAAGATGCTGGTGGCAGTGATCTCAATTCCAATGTTTTTTCTGCGGATGAAGGCAGCGACAGCGAAAGCAGCACTGACGAATCAGATGACGAAGGAGAATGGGGCGAGGCCTTTGAAGATTTTCAGACCAAGCCATTTAGTCAAGCCCATTCTGGCATCAAAGTTCCAATCCCTGATGGTGCAGAGGCGATATTTTTCTTGTTTTTGTTGCTGGGAGAAGCCACGATTGATTTTGTGATCGCAGAAAACAATGGAATGGCAAAACAAAAGTTGGCTGGGAACGAATACTGCCTTTGAGAATGGAATGATATTTCCAAGCCCGAGTTCCTCGCGAGGAATGATCGCTTTCAAGGGTCAGCTAAATTTTCATCAGTACATGCCCGCAAAGCCAACAAAATATGGGATAAAAGTCTGGATGGCTGCCAACGCGTCGAACGGATATGTACCGAACTTATCTGTTTATAAGGGTAGCAAGGAAGGCAGCACTCTTATTCATAGTCTCGGGTACAATGTTGTCATGAAAATGGCTCTTCCTTTCCTTAATAGCAAGCATCATTTATTTTTTGATAACTTTTTCTCCAGTCCACAGTTGTTTAATCATCTCCTTCAAGATACATATGCATGTACCACAATTTGATCAAACCGCAAAGAACTTCCCCTATGTTCAAAGGAGAAACTCAAACAACCCGGTGAGATCGTTCGAAGGCAGAAAGGTTAACTCCTTTTCACAAAATGGCATGACAAGCACCATATAAATTTTCTCTCTTCAAATGTGTCACCAGGAATCGCAAACAGAATGGTTGAAAGGAAAGTGAAGGGCCAAGTTATCAAAATTCCCAAACCCCATGTTGCAGATTTGTACACTTCAAAGATGGGTGGCGTTGACCAGGCTGATCAGCTTCCCTTGTATTATTATATGGGTCGACAATCTAAGAGATGGTAGTGTTATCTTTTCTGGTTTCTTTTTAATGTTTGCATTTGTAATGCTCATATTTTGGAAAGTATTCACCTAGGAAACAACAGAAGAAAACAGCTACAATTTCGTCTTGCTTTGGCAAGTGGATTCTCGCAGCAAAAGCACCCAGCAACAACTGGAACCCCCGGTCCAGCACAAGGGCAGTTTTCCCTACACACAATCTCCAAAATCTCAACAAAGTGTGGAAAAAAGGAATGTGTTCAATGTAAAGTTGCTGGGTGCAGGGAATCCCAAGGAGACTAACTTCAAATGTGACCATTTTGATATTTCGCTTTGCAGAGTGCTGTGTTTCCGAGATTATCGCAATGTGTGATGTTTGCATTGGTTTCAAAGCCGTATTTGTATTTTTTACCTTTCATTTGGTTTTGAATTTTGTTTTATTTTCAGTGAATATTGTCTTGTATAGAACTGTTTACTTGGAGCATTATGACTCCTGGATTATACAAATGGCATGAGATTTGAATTTTTGTTCGAAGTTGAAGTTAAGATTCAAATTGTAAGCTTTTCTTAAATCAATAACATGTTTTGTATTGAAATTATAATAAAACAATATTCAGACTATTATTATGCCAAGTTTTGTTGCAACTGGTACTCTCAAAATCTACTGAGCATATATGTTTTGAAATTGGGTTGTGAATGTTGCTCTAGTGCATAATTACCTCCAGGAACAGCAGCACATTGGGGCCCAAACCCTCCAGAAGTCAAAGGGTTAAAGCTTGCAAATGGTTTGACATAGTGTTTATCTTCAGGTTAATAAAGTGTCAATTGCGTTGACAATGTTTGTGACTTTTAACTGAATTTTTTTTTGCCATTTGTATCTTAACTAATGTTGCAATAATTTTAGTTGATTTCAGTTCACGAGCAACTGAGCCAGTTGACAGGTGAGACTGTACTTGTAAACAAGAATAAAAAGAAACCACAAAAGAAACCTAAAAAGGAACCTGTGGCTACAGCAATTACTACAAACAGCAAGACAGTGAAGACCCAGTCTTCAGTAAAACAAAGCAAGACAACCAAAACACAACCAAAACCTGAAAGCAAGTCCAAAAAACAGAGTGCTTCAAAAAGATCAGCAAACAGCAAGTAAGTTCATTCTTCAGTTCACATTTTATATTTTGTCAGATTTTCTAGCTCCAGATTTAAGTTCAAAAATTATTTGTGTTTTTGCAGTTGTTTTTATTATTTGAAATCTGCTTGACATAATAATTTATAATGTTAATGTAAGCTTTTGCGCTCATTGCTCAAAATTTAAAAAAATGTCCAGGTTGTCTGTGTTTCAAAAGCCAGACAACCGAATCCGTGAATTTGGTTGCCCTGATTAATTCTTGGTTGCCCCTCAGAAGAACCTGCCCATTTAGAGTTGCTTAGCTGAGGCAAATCAATTATTATTAACTTCACATTATCGGGTGACAATACATACTGTCACATAAGTCTTATGCTGTTTATGATTACTTTCTTTTCTCTGTTTGGCTGGGTTATCTGTTGTATATTTCATGGGCAACCAACCTCTTGATTTTACCAAAACCTGGTTGCCCGGTGAACTTTTTGGTCATCTTGGTCGACCACTAACCCTTTCAGCCCCAAATATGCCAAATGGCATATTGCTAACCTCTCCCAATTAAAACCCATACTTTTCCTTTTCGCAGTTAGGAGAATTTTGCTTTTCATCCTCAGTAGTTTTCTGTGTTTGATCAATTTCCATTTTCTCATTACAAAATGACATATTTTGTATGGGTTACATAATTAGAATCTAGATGCTGATAAACTGGCTGGGGCTGAAAGGGCTAATTTTGAGCACTGTTATGTTGTTATATTTATAACCCAAAAAGAAAGCACACCATTGAAACAAAGCTGACAAGCCAAAAAGAAGTTGCTTCCATTATGACTTTATGTCTTCAAGCTGATGAAATTTTTATTTGGATTTGTGTGAATTCCAGATAAATATAAGGAATTATTTGTTTAAATTTAAGGTAAGAAGTACTTAATATCCTTGTTACCAGTCATTGGCTTGAAATCCACTAAGTTTTATGATGAGAGCTCACAGCTTTTTATCCTGAACCTTTCCGGATTTTGTTAGCTACTGTCGTTAGTGAAAATGCAAAACTGAACAGACATAAACTATATATTTCTCTGAAAAAGAAAGCAAAACGGTTACTGTTCATCAACAGGATACCTAAACCGTGTGCAATTCCACAATTGGTTATGATATAAAGCAGGTTTTCTAAACTCATTTGCAATATCGTTTTTTAGAATTGTTGCAAAGAAGAAAACAATAGAACCTGATAGTGATGATGAGTTCTCAGCTCAGCCCATGACATATGATGAGAAGCGGCAACTCAGCTTAGATATAAATAAACTGCCAGGTTTGTCTTCTCAATTCATGTAAACTTAGATTTTAGTAAAGTTTTTATGTATCTGTGGCTTTACTGGTCATGTCCAGTAAAGTACAATTACGAAGCTTTGCAAATCTCACTTGAAAATACATCTTGGCAGTATTTCCGAGTCTGTTACTATTTTCACTAAATTTTTTACACCTGAGGATGAACTGAGTTTATAATTTCAAACATTTAAAGTTTTCCCCATTCAGTTGGACTGAATTTGTTTAATCCATGTGTGTTCAAGAGCACCACAACAAGCCAAAAGTATTAGACATGCTTTTTGTGTATGATTCTGAAAAAAGCTTTTAATGCCAAAAAGTTAGTTATAGTTTTATACACCACTCTTCCCCTTTTCCTCACCCTCTACGCTACCCTATCCTCCTTACCCTACGTGACCCTTCCTTATCCTACCTGATCCTCCTTTACCTACATGACCCTTCCTTTCCCTACCTGACCCTTCCTTACCCTACCTGATCCTTCTTTCCCTACGTGACCCTTCCTTTCCCTACCTGACCCATCCTTTCCCTACTTGACCCTTCCTTACCCTACCTAATCCTTGTTTCCCTATGTGACCCATCCTTTCCCTACCAGACCCTTCCTTACCCTACCTGATCCTTCTTTCTGTATGTGATCCTTTCTTTCCCTACCAGACCCTTCCTTACCCTACCTGATCCTTCTTTCCCTATGTGACCCTTCCTTTCCCTACCAGACCCTTCCTTACCCTACCTGATCCTTCTTTCCCAATGAGACTCTTCTTTCCCTACCTGACCCTTCCTTGCCCTAGCTGATCCTCCTTTCCCAACATGAGGCTTGCTTTCCCTAACTGACAGAGTCTGGAAAATTGGAAAAAAGTTTGGAAATCCAAAGCATTTCTGGAAAGTGTGGAAAATAATGGAAATGCCTGTAAAAAGTCAAAATTGTCCATTGATTCCTACTAAAATATAATTCTACAAAGATATAGATGCTCGAAATTTCAGTATATCAACTTTACACTTACATAATTTTTAAAATTAGAGCACACAGTGACTCATTGTCAGTTTGTAAAATTTTTGTCTGAAATGATTACTGACCTCATTTTGAGTCTGGAAAATTGAGGTAACGGTCTAAAAAAAAGTATGGAAAAAGTCTGAAATTTTATTTTTAAAGATCTGTACGAGCCTTGTACCTTCCATGACTCTTTCTTCCTCCACTAGCTGACTCTCTTTACCCTCCCCGACTCTAGTTACCCAACTTGACCCTTTACCCTACCTGACTCTCTTTACCTTACCTGACTCTCCTATACCCTACCTGGCTCTCCTATACCCTACCTGGCTCTTTTTACCCAACCTGATTCTCTTTACTTTACCCGACTCTCTTTACCCTACCCGACTCTCTTTACTCTACCTGATTCTCTTTACCCTACCTGACTCTTTTTGCCCGACTTGATCCTTCTTTACACTACCTGACTCTCTTTGCCCAACTTGGTCCTTCTTTGCCCTGCCTGACCCTCTACCCTACCCAACTCTCTTTACCCTACCCGACTCTCTTTACCCTACCCGACTCTCTTTGCCCTACCTGACTCTTTTTACCCTACCTGACTGTTTTTACCCTACCTGACTCTTTTTACCCTACCTGACTCTCTTTACCCTACCTGACTCTTTTTGCCCGACTTGATCCTTCTTTACCCTACCCGACTCTCTTTACCCTACCTGACTCTCTTTGCCCTACCTGACTCTTTTTACCCTACCCGACTCTCTTTACCCTACCTGACTCTCTTTGCCCTACCTGACTCTTTTTACCCTACCTGACTCTCTTTACCCTACCTGACTCTCTTTTACCCTACCTGACTCTCTTTACCCTACTGTACCTGACTCTCTTTACCCTACCTGACTCTCTTTGGCCAACTTGATCCTTCTTTATCCTACCTGACTCTCTTTACCCAACTTGAACCTTCCTTACCTTACTTGACCATATTTCTTGACCCTCTTTACCCTACTATTCCCCAAAGCCAAAGTTTACAAGAGCATCATGTTTCCCTGTTCTGTTGCAGGAGATAAACTTGGCAAAGTTGTGCAAATTACTCAGTCCAGAGAACCTGGATTGAGGGATTCCAGTCCTGATGAAATTGAAATTGACTTTGAAACATTGAAACCATCCACTTTGCGGGAATTAGAAAAATATGTTCAGTCATGCCTGAGAAAAAAACATAAACCAGTGGTGAAAAAAGCAAAAAATGCAGAAGAAAGAGAACAGGAACAAGCTCGCAAGAAGGAAGAGTTGGAAAGAAGACTGCAGGTAAATGTAGGCTGTATTCATGTATGACATTTCAGTCTGACCACAGAGAGTGTTGTGTTCAAGTTTGATGATCATGTCCATTTTAGTTCATGTAGACGATATTTTTCAGCAATCTAGCTGATTATGGAACTTGCCTTTTTTTTGACCAAGGATGTAAGTGGGAAGCTCGGAGGTGCAGTGCAGTCAAAGAAACAGCAGAAAAAAGGTTAGTTAGGATCTGGAGGAACTTCTTGGTTGTGCACATTTTACACTGCTCTTAATTATTCCTAAATTATTTGCAGTCTGTATAACTTTTTGGAATTGCATGTTTATTCCAACAATGTTTGTATTGTTTATTTCCCTATTTCAGGGGAGTATTTATATCATGAGTACCCTCATTTTTCAAACGTGTGAGGTCATTTCTGACATGTTTAATGACCCAAAAAGGTGTAAGTTCATAGGGCTGTTAAATGTAGGATTACACATAAGATGACATTTCTGGTGTGTGGACTGGTCCATCTAGTCCTTGAAAAGTCCTTAAAAAGTGATGGCAATAGGCACTTTGAAGCTAGAGATCACATGACACAAAATATGCCAAACTGGAATGTGCCAGATTGTGAGAGAAAACACAATCTTTGTTTTATGTTTCTTAGTGGAGTCTCGCATATTGTTTTGCAGTCCAGTTTGGCATATTTTGTACCTCCTGGGGAGTCAGGTTGGGGTAGTGGTCATCAGTTGCACCTCCCACCTCTACGGACCCAGGATCGAGTCCTGCGCTCCGCACATGGGCTGAGTTTTGTCGATCTCAACCTGACTCTGGTGGTTTTTCTCCGGATACTCTGGTTTTCCTCCCTCTGCAAATTCCACTTTCACGCCAACATGTGAGCCGTCGAGCGATTAAACATTAGCCTCTGGCTAAGAAGAATGGGCAACCACTTCCTTCGCAGTTGACGTTAAATAAAGCATTTATTTATTTATTGAAATAAAGCATTTATTTATTTATTTATTATTTACCATGTGATATCTGGAAGAAAATATTGGTATCAACATAATTTATGCATGCCTGTTATCTCCCTTTTCAAGGCAGTTGGTAATAGCATTTACAGTGTGTATTAGGTGATTGTCAGGGTTAAAGATTATAAGACAGCTCAGTTTTTCAAAAATGGTTGGCAGAAGACAATTCTAACCTAAAACTGCTTTACCTCTTTTAGATTCACATGGTGGTGGACAAGCGATATTAGATGTTGTTGGTAATGACACTCGTCCATCAAGGCTGAGTGAAAGTAGTACTAGCAGTGGTAGTGGTTCGAGCAGCAGTTCAGACTCTGATTCTAGCTCAGGGTCATCTAGTTCTGGAAGCAGTTCTGATTCCGAATCAGGTAGTGATACGTGAGAATCAGAATAATACTTATTCATGTATATGTATAGTTGTAATTTAATAGATCTTCAACAATTTGGTGGCTAGGAATGGTGCACAGTTGTCAGAGTAATTTTTCATATGTTAATAATTTTCAATTGTAAAGACTGGTGTCGTGATGCAAAATATGACAAAAAAAGAATAACTTCTTGTAACTGCTGCTTATTCCATTAAGAACAAAAGTACGAAAACAAAAGACATTGATGATGTTCTTAGAAGATTTTGAACTTTGTCCTCAATGTAAACATTATCTTATTTTTACATACATCCAATTAAAAAGATACTTTGAGAAAAACTTGGATTTCTATTAAGGGTGATTGGACCTTAGTATTTGATAAAAAACGAGCCTGTCATGTTTTATTGTCTCAATAATAATGACTAGTGTTTATATTAAGGTATTGTTTTGGGTAAGGTGGTGCTGTGGAGAGTTATCTACAGTCGCCATGGATATTGAAATCCGAGAAGTAAGTGTAAGATTCCTGCTCTTGTAAAATTTTTGGTTTGTGAGTACAATAAAAAGTTATTAGTCAGGGCTACCATTCTAACTTCAAAATCTGGTCATCTGTCAAAAGCCTGTTGTCATAATGTCTACTCGCCATATGTGGATATAGCAGATATAATTGGGCATTTATTTGGACATTTAAAAGGAAAAAATATTGCACAGGAAGAAAATAATAACAGTTATGAATTATAGACACTGTGCAAGATATTTTTATACAAGCTTTTGGCTTCCTTGATGCCTTGTTCATGTATGATCAGGGAACATTCACATGAAAGTACAGTCCCTGAACAGAGATGATTGGCATTATTATCACCCACATATCTCAGACTGTATTATCAGACAACAGATCCTGCAGCATGAACAAGGCATCAGTTGGAAGCAAAAGCTCATATAAAATATTATTCTTTTCCTTTTGAGGGCACAGTTACAAATGCTGCGGTTTGATTGGCTCTTTATGCAGTCCGGAATTTCCTATCCCTACCCATGGACATGGTGATGTTTTGTGGGCTTTTGTTCTGACATACTTTCTTCCTAAAAACTTAAACAGTTTCAGACTTTTTAAGGCAAGACTTCACTCCCTCAGAATCGGATTTTCTATTTGAATAAAAAGTTTAAAACTTAAATAAAATAAAAGTATTTTGCAGTGCAACATCCAGTTTTGTCGCCTTTAATAAATACCCTGGCATAGCGCAACATGTGGGTGCTGGATAAGGCAAAATCTCAAAGTATTTACCAGTTTATAAAGGGAATTTGACACAGGAAAAAATAAATAAGGTATTTGCCAGCTAAGAATCAGTCCCTATAGTGAAAAACTGTGAACTTGATCTTGACAATGATGCCCTCAGCCTACTGCATTGTGTTACAGCATTTTCAAGATCTTGGTCACAGCTTTTCACCATACAGACCTCCCAGCAAGCAAATAACATGTACATCTTGTACAGTGTTGTAAACTCCTAAAACTTTTCTTTTGACTGTGCCCAGCTTTTAGTTAGCAGTTTTTTAATGTAGTTGAATTTTTTTCCAATAAATGTTTAAAAAATGCAATTTGTTTGTCAATCTACCAGCTTTTGCTGTAAATGTTAATGTTGCAAGTCTTATCTTGTTTTGTCCAGGCTTTCAGAGTATTATTTTACACAGGTTTTTAAACAGAATGATTCAGGTTTTGGACTAAGATATGGTTGGGTCAACACCACCTCTTCTAGCTCTCTCCTATACTTAAGATTGCACTGTCAGACAGTTTCTAAGTTATTAAGTAATCCAATCCCAGGCTAGAAGCTCATTTCTGACACAGTAATAAAGTTATTCTTCATGAGCAGTTTTCAAAATGAGTGCAAGCCTTCTTTTATTGTCAATAAACTTTGAAATACATAAAACTGTTGTTGAGAGGTTTTAAAACCTACCTGTCTTTATCAGTTGAGTATGACATGAGAAGTAATTTGAAAGCAAAGGCAATCATACTTGAAGGGCTGTAAAAACAGTGACCAAGTGTTCAAGAATTCACAATTTAAAAATCTTAATCTTGTAACTGTTAAAAGTTTAACATTGATGGTGTTTGTCCACCCTACAGAAATTACAAGAACAGTCATTTCATTTGTGATCAGTTATGCCACTTCTGTTTTGCACAATCAATTTATCATTTATTTGTGTTTGCAGTCTGATTTCTTTTGTTTAATTCCCATGATTTTATGGCTGAGGTAAAATTGAGCTCATAAACACAACAGATTTGACTAATTTTTTTAATTCAAAAGTCAATATTGTTTTTAAAGTGTGTTAAATTGCACACACCACAGGCAAGCTGGATGATCATATTAAAAAGTACAACTAATTTCATTGCCGCATGCAGTTATTTTGAAATCAAGAAATAAGCAATGTAACATAAAAGATTATTTTTGGGTTATGCAACTTTTTGTTTCTGCAAGCCTGCAGCATGTAACTTAGCTGATTTGCAGCCCTCTGAGCGAAAAAATGTGTTAAGCAAAAATTAGACATTTTAGATACCATATTCTTTGGTTTTTTCGAAGCTTTTATTCTTTTCAAGAATAAACGTTCGACTGGTTTTCAGAACAAACAACTAGACAGAAACACGTTTAGCTAGGGGAGAAAAACTTACTTAGGGGACATAGTCTTTTTATACAAAGAATCAACCCTTTTTTTGTATCTCTCCAAGGCTCAACAAAAACTTGAATTCCACTTGCCCTTCGGGCAAGCAAGTCTCAAAGTTTACCAGTAGTGGCCCGAGCCAATTTTCCACTTGCCCACATTTAAAAAATTCAAGGTTATTAATAATTCACTTACCTCTCTCCTTCTGTTCAAATTTCCCCAGTTATCTTGTACAAGTAAGTCCCACTTTGAAAGGCGAAACTTCGAAATTTTGTACCATTCGTCTGCATATTTTTTTCCAATTTTGCTGATTATGACTAGAGTATCTGGTTCCTTGTTTAAGTTTGGATCAAGATTTTTGATAATCGAAAGCAATGGCATTTAGGCTATTGTTTTACATCATCGTTTAAACTTGCTTTTCCTTAAGAAAAGTTAAACAAAAATAGGTGAAAATGAAGAAGATGAAAATTGCAACCACTCAAGGTTGGTTTGTCTGCAGTATAATCCACTATCTTGTGCTTCCGTCAGAGTGCAAGGTGCATTATGCAGAGCCAAAAAATTAAATATGATAACAACAAGGAAAAGGCCTCGCCAAAGTGCAAAAGACATCTGCTGATCGGTAATTGATTTTTGCCTTTCAATTGAAAAACTCTTTAAAAGCGATTGCGTGCCTAAAAAAAACTTAGTTTAAACAGATGTTGCCCCCTAGTTGACAAAGGATTTTGGTCAGGCCCTTCCAGTTGGCAAGTGACTGTGAAAAGTTACTTGCCCAAGTTCAAAATGTACTTGTCCCAGATGACCGAGTTGGGACTTTTTCAAGCCCAGCTTTAACAAATAGTTGTCTTTTTTGTGATCTACGTTATATGTGTATATCTCACTTCCATAAGAGGAAGGTGTTTTCTCCAGTGTCTTTAGATTTGCCTTCACCTCTTTTTGTTTAACTGCTGGCTTGCTGCAGTGTTTGTGGACGGTAAATGACATCATTATGGTTTCTCTTTGGACAGTAGATGGCATTGTTTTGGAAACATTTTAGTTTTGAATGCCTTATACACCTTTTCATCTGGAAGGTCACAGAAAAGATGTTTGAGAGAATTTTGTGTGTTAGTAAAGCTTCCCTAGTGTCACTGTTTCCCAAGGCAATTTTTTCACCAACTTGCAATGCAATGCCATTCTGAAGCAATTTGCAGAGGAAATAGCATGTGAAACATCCCTCTTGCAACTGGTTTTGCAACGAAAAATGGCAAGGCAAGTTGCAGAAAAAGTTGAACAGTTTTATATTCTTGCAATGTTGCAATGGCAGTTGCAGTATGTAACATGTACTGTGCAACCTGCAACATCGAAAGAAACATGGCATATTTGTCTTTAACTTTAAAAATTTACATTTTATCTAATTTTATTGCTGACAAAACTGAATTGCATCACGAGTCATATTAAATATTTCACCTGCAAGTTGCAGTTTTTCCTTGTCATCAACATTGTATTGCATTTTGCTGGAAAATTGCTTCATGTAACATGACCTTTAAGTACGTTTTTTGGCTACTTTTATCAAAGCAAAGGGGGTTTTTAGAAAGTTTTGTGTCATAGCGAGTGTGTTTCAGTATTGATCTAACCTGCTACTTTAAGAAATTTACAATCAATTTTAAAAGTTATGGACTCGACAACCATGATTTTGTATTTTATTTTACTTTCTCTTCATACTCAACTGATAATTGCACCTTGTCAGACTTGAAACAAAATAAAGGATCTTTGCACAGCAGCTAACAATTATTTGAGTTAAGATTGTAGCCATAGCCTCATTTACCAAACAGCAACTTAAAATCTTAGTGTTGACTAACTAGCAATAACTCTTTAAATTGTATATTTTTAAGTTTAGTAGGTAATAACATAATAAAATTCTAGGAATATCTTAAGTCAGTTCTCTTGCTAATTAACAATATGCACTGTGTTTATTTCAAAATTATTTCAAATCTGTTGCGCATTACTTTTGTTGAAGTTATTGTTGAATTTAGTTTCGTTTTAAACTAATGAAACTGCAAAACATTAACTTATCTTTAAACTATCCCAATTAGTTATAAAAGAACTCCAGTATCCTTAAAGTGTATGTTGCATAAGTTTTGGCTTTGAAAACAAAGCTAAATTTAGGCTTCATTCGATTCTCTCTTTTGTAACTTGCTGATATTACATTGTTGAAATAAAAAGTCCTGTCAGACAAAATATAGACAAATTCCCCTAATCAACTCAATTCAACCAGCTTTGCAGAGTTTTTTCATGTTAGGATAGGCTATTGTGGTAATTTTCTGATGCTTGATTTTCTGCTTGGTCAAATTTAGAAAACCCTCTTCCCTTCAGCTTTGCAGTAAAACAAACCATTTGTCCTTTAAGTTATTTTGTTCATAGTGGTCAGTGGTTGGACAGTGTGTGACAATAGAATGGCAGCTACCTTTTGTACTTGGTTGATAATAGTTGTTAATCTGTAAAAAGAAAACAAGAAAACATTTCACTTGTGTTTCACACAGGCCATTTTAAGTAAGGAAGCTGCACTCACAAAATAAATTGCAGATATGTAAACATATAATCTATGTGCTTCATTTGGTGTTATAATTAAAACATTCCTTGTACATTTGTAATCTAGTTACAGCTTTTCAATTAAAATTCAGAAAATAAACTCCAGGTTTTTTATTCTATTTGAGTCTGTAGTCAGTGAATTTTTTAATGAATTATGTTGCACTTAATGTGACATTTAAACTGATACTCAGAATGTGTGACATGTGCATCACTCTTATTGTGTGACATTAACCTTGCCACTCAATGAATGCATGACATTAGCATCCAGGAATCTAATGAATTTCTCTTGATTGCCACAGAATCTGGTGGTTTTGCCCTCAAAACATCTCACAGTACTTCCAAGGTACTACATTATATTCCTCGCCTTACTTGGGTCATGCTCACAGCTTTTATTCTGACAATATCTGCAAGGTAGATTTTTGATATTTTAAACCATTTGGCACTCCAAACGTTTTCATTTACAAGAATATCTGCAGAGCAAAAGCCAGAATCTTGCTGTGAGTGTGGCAGTAAACTGAGGACTCATTGATACACACCTTTAATTGTAATCCATTTGATAAAATTGTCTTTTCATATTTACATTCCTAGGTTTTGTTTTAGAGGTTAGAAGTTTTCAAGACATTGCCTGAAAAATGACACTACTCTTTTTGATACATTCTATAACAGATCATCTTGTCGTTAAAAAATACAACTTCAGTTTTTCTCATTTTTCTTTGAAAACAGTATTTCTTTGTTTTGTCTGTGAACATTACTTTTCCTATAAAATTTGAAACTATTTTATGTTTTGTTAAGTGTAGGTTTTCTTCCTCACATCTTCTATTTGCATTTCTTTTCATTTTTTTCCTTGGCATAAAGTCTGACTGTTCTTTCCTGTCACATTCCCAGAGCAAGTCTTCTAGTCAATCAGTGCCCAACAAGGCAACGCCTACGCCAACCAAACCAGTAGCCCCTGCCGTCCCAGCACCTGGTATGTTGGCACTTAGTTTGTGTTTTGCACCATACCACTGTGTCTAGATCACCACTTCCCATGCAAACACTATCAAAATTCTCCAATTTATTATTTTT
>JAOBYJ020167868.1:0-17402 GCA_025403565.2 Palythoa heliodiscus | reverse complement strand
TGGGCCTCCCACCTCTACGACCCGGAATCGATTCCCGGACCCCACACGTGGGCCTCCCACCTCTACGACCCGGAATCAATTCACGGACCCCACACGTGGGCCTCCCACCTCTACGACCCGGAATCAATTCCCGGACCCCACACGTGGGCCTTCCACCTCTACGACCCGGAATCAATTCCCGGACCCCGCACGTGGGCCTTCCACCTCTACGACCCGGAATCAATTCCCGGACCCCACACGTGGGCCTCCCACCTCTACGACCCGGAATCAATTCCCGAACCCCACACGTGGGCCTCCCACCTCTACGACCCGGAATCAATTCCCGGAATGTTCTGTTTTCTTCTATAACTCGGTAAAGTTTGATTTGTCCTTTGCACATAATTCATAAAACATAGCTGTGCATAAGCCACACGGCTTATAGTTTTAGCAGGGGTTTAAAAGTGAAAGGAGTTAAATTGCGTTTTTAAAAATCTTGTCCGTCCTTAAGGTTTGCTTTATTGCGGTATTGACCGTTTTTCTGTGCGGTATCGCAGTGAAAAAAAAGGCGGCGAAACGGTACTATAAAACGCCACGGTGTGCGAGTTTTTACCTTAAATCCTGCGATATTGCGGTATTGACCATTTTTTTGTGCGGTATGGCGGTAAAAACAAGAAAAGTCGCGGTGATGCGGTATTATAAAACGCCACGGTGTGCGAGATTTTACCTTAAATCCTGCGGGATGCATTATTGACCGTTTGTGCGGTATGGCGGTAAAAACAACAAGTCGCGGTGATGCGGTATTATAAAACGCTACTGTGTGCGAGATTTTACCTTAAATCCTGCGGTATTGCGGGAATTTTTTAAAAATTTGGCGGTGATGCGGTGTTTTCCATCTTTGCAGAAAATGTCAAAATAACGTTTTTGGAACTACAAATCTGTCATCCATCTCAAAAAGTTAGGAAACCCTCTTTTGATTAGTTACTAATAATCAACACAACAACCAACCACCTCTATGTGTACCTCCGTTCATGTAAAGTAACCTCTGCGACTGCTAGCTCAGATTGCCATGACCAGATTGGAGCTGTGATTCATTATGGGGAGACAGTTTAATTGGCCGAGTGGTTAGTACTCGTGCCTTCCACCTCTGTGACTCGGGTTTGAACCCTGGGCTTTGCATGTGAGCTAAGGTTTGGCTGATCTCAATCTGACTCCGAGGGTTTTTCTCAGAGTACCCGGTTTTACTCCCTCACAAAAATCAGTCTTTTACGCCAAGATCTGAGTCGTCTCCGAAATTAGTAACATGGCTATTAGTCAGCTAGAAAGATTTGAGACGTAAATAAAGTCATCATCATTATCATCATCATCGTCATCATCATCATCATTATCATCAAATAAACTTTGGACCTTGAGTCACTTACTGCAATTTACGATTTACAACCCACTCTTCTGAAGAGAATATACGGTCCACTTTTGTGAGGATTTACAAGCTTAGATGCATTTTCAGCAAATCTAGAATCCCAAATCTTCAAAATTTACCGGGGGAATATGCTCCTGGATCCCGCTAGGCAGCTCGCTCTTACGGCACTAAGTTTAGTTGCTACATCATGTGAAGTCACCAGCTAATGTTTCAAGTCCTACGTTTCCAACAAGCGTCACTATTGTAACTTCTCCGAGCTGTATGCACCTTTTTCGCATTGTGCGATAAAGCAACTATTCTTGCTTGTGCGGTGCGAGGTATTTTCGATTTTTGTTGCGCGGTAATGCGGTATTTTCGAATTATTTTTACGGTATTACGGCATTGACAACTCCCCAAGGACCCCCTCAAAGGCTGGTTACCTCAATAGGGGCGGAGCTTAACTAGGGCCCTGGAAACTAATGCCCCTGCTGACTTGAGAACATGGCGGATGAACAAGACTCTCCAGATGTGAACCGCCAGATTACTCCAGAAGAAGAAGCTGAACAGATAAAACAGAAAGCAAACGAATTCTTCAAAGGTAAATTGGTATTGATTTTGCAGTATAGAAGTATTGATGCCGTGATGATCGCTTGGAAAGTGCAATCGGATAACATATCTTTGCGTTTTGCCGGCGTTTACAGAGCAAAAGTACGAGAAAGCTTTGGAATTATACACAAAAGCTATTGAGCTGAACCCAAAAGTGGCTGCGTACTATGGAAATCGGAGTTTTTGCAACCTCAAATCAGAATACTATGGCTCAGCTCTGGCCGATGCAAACAAAGCTATTGAACTGGACAAGAATTACATAAAGGTATTAAGAGTATTAAGAGTAATTGTATTGTTAAATAAAGTATTTATTTAAGAGAAAAGTTTGTCTCGGTGCTCGACTGCAAGACAGCAATATCTTGCTCTCAGCAACCACTTTTAGTAATAAATATATCTATTTATGCATCTTTTAGTTAGTTTTTCTGTCGTTTTTGACAAATTTGTAAATTAATGCCTATGTTAAGGGCAAATATAAGCGAAAAATGCTTTCGATGAACTTCGCCGAAAACCGAAGAGTAAACTTATCTATGTTGTATCTATGTTCTCGCTGTTTTCATGTTCTGAAATTCACCCCGATTTCATTTCGAGGTATTTTGCAGTTCAGAGTAAATGCATACTGTCTGACGCTATTGATTGCCAAGTGTGTCTTTCTTATTTTTTATAAAGACGGTTCGCTCTAACTAATGAAGAATTACGTAAGGTTTTTTTTTTTCGAAAAATAAAACGCCGCTGGGTATTAAACCTTTTTATTACATCTATTTTGAAATCACAGTCAATCTGTACAATCTGATTGGCTCAGAGGGCTGCAATTAATTCCTAAATCACACCATTTTGATCTCTAAATCACATCTTTTTTTCAGCCATTCACAAGCAAGCATTAATATAGAATAGGCAATGAGATTCAGGATTCTACTGCTTTGGCCCATCAGATTGCATTAAAAAACGAGGGAGAGCCACATTGGGGAATGATTTTGCAAACTTTGTTCCAAAAACTCCACATTTTTTAACAAACCAGCTCCTTGATAAGTAAAAATGTTGATTTTTACCCTTTCTTGTTGTGCAATTTCAAAATAGATGTAATAAAGTGGTAATTGAACTTTATATGCTTATATAATCAAAATAGAGCTCTGGTTGCCTGGCTCGTATAGCCCTTAGGGTTATTCCAGGAAATCAGCACCTACCCACTAATTAGCCAACAAATACTTTTGTCAACTATCAAATATGAGTAGATAAAATTCTCTTGTTGTTTTGTGCAATTTTGGTCTGAAATCATACTTGTGACTTCAAATCAAACTTGTGCTACATGCTTGTTTGATTTTGAAATCACACATATGATTTCAGACCAAATTGCACTCCACTCAGTTCAATTACCATTATTAATCACAGGTTATGTTGTAGGCTCAATTTTCGCCATCTCACGGGTCTGCTCTCTGATCCTCCCCTAAGAGACCCTTTGAAGAGGTCCTTCAGAGGAATGAGTGTGGGCTCATTTTCCTGAACAGTGGCTGGTAATCGGGCCTAGTTATATTGTGGAATAATTAAAGTTTAAGCATGAGAGATTTATAGCACTTGCTGTTTGAAAATGATGAGCAAGTGAAAAAAGAACTCACCTGAGCTCTTTGGGGTGAGCTATTTTCCCCTTGAAATTATCGATACCAGTTAATGGACCAAAAATATGACATGAAAATGATGACCACATTTTTCCACAAAAAAGGAAAAAAAAACAGTTGATGATACTGCGCATTGATTACAAATTCTGCTCTAGTTTTATTGCTCAGATACGAAATTTTTAAAGTATGAAAAGACAAAAAAGTTAACAAAAGTTCTTTTTTCTCTGATTTCTGTGAGCAGATGGTTTATAGTTTTTACACTCAGACAAATTTTACACAAGTGATGTTAAAAAAGAACAAAATATGTCAGCCCCAGTCAGCTAGCACCACATTTTTAACCCTTTCAGCCCCAAATATGCCAAATGGCATATTGCTAAATTCTTCCAACTAAAACCCATACTTTTTCTTTTAGCAGCTTAGGAGAATTTCACTTTTCATCCTCAGTAGTTTTTTTATGTTTGATCAATTTCCATTTTCTCATTACAAAATAGGTTATATATCATGGGTTATATAATGAGAATCTAGATGCTGATAAACTGGCTGGGGCTGAAAGGGTTAATCAAAATGGTTTGACACAATTTCACAACAGGGCTACTACAGAAGAGCATCAGCAAATATGGCTTTGGGAAAATTCAAAATCAGCCTTAAAGATTATGAACAGGTAAGTTTGCCTCAATAACAGTTTATTGTAAAGTTTTATAGTTTAACTATCCCCCAAAGGGGAGATGAATAGTGGTCGAGGTATACGTTGTGGCTAGAATTTTTTTTGGTTGGAATTTTTTCCAACCAGTGTAGAATTTTCCAACCAACTAGTTAGTTTTTTTAGTTTTTTCTATTTTGAATTGAATAAAAATATTTTGAATCATTCCATCTGATTTTCTTTTTCTCTCTTTTCTGTTTTTGATGGGAAAATCATTCAGTTTTAGTCCCTTCTTTATTTCAGTTTACAAACATTGTGTCACCAGTTAGCATGAATGCTGAATTTTGTTGACACAAAAAATATATTAAGTTAGATTAAAAAATTACATTATTAACCTTTAGTTATCATGATTATTATTAATTTAACCTGTTGTTATTGTTACTTTTACATGAAACAGGTTGTAAAATTGCGACCAAATGATAAAGATGCAAAAATAAAGTACACCGAGTGTAAAAAGATTGTGCAGAGACTTGCGTTTGAGAGGGCCATAGCTGTTGATGAGAAGAAAAGTATTGTGGAAAGGATTGATGTCAACTCAATTGGTAAAAATCTGCATTATGTACTTTATAAAATTTATAATCTTTTTAGTTTCGTTTTTTGTTTTTTATTCTTTTGAATCTCTTTCAAGAGTGCTTAGTAAAATGTTAGTTACAGTAGATTTGCAACCAGGGAGATCAAATTATTGAATTTTGTTTTGTCTGGGCTGATATCTATGAATCATTAGAATTTTAAAGAGTAGTTAGATCACTGGTATTATTCCTGTTTGTACCAGCCAGGCTTTTAGCTAAAGTTGAAAAACATGTTATCCTATCATAAAACCAGAAAATATGAGTAAAATCTCCCTTTCTTTTTGGCAAAAGGTGCATTTTTCTCTGTCCATAAGGTTCATACTTGGCTTTAAATAGAAAGCTATTTGTTTGTAGCCCTCTATGAAGAAGTTTGTGCTAAAATTCTATAATTTTTTTGATTTTGTAATATTGAAGGGCAGGACTTAGATAAGCATCTTTAGTTTCCATCTCAGGTTTTCTGTTTTTTCATTGCAAGGTACAGTACCACATTTGGTCTTGTCAACACTGTGACAAGAAACCACAATGTTTTTCTTTTATTCAGAAAGTAAAACTCAAAACTTTTATGAAATGGAAAATAAATAACATCTGTTAATATATTTAAAAAGTTGGGAACCCCTTTTAAAGCATTTTTAATTTCTTTTTTCTTTCTCCAAAACCCAGCATTATCTCCCCCCATCCTTATCTATCCAATTGTAATACAATACACTTAGTCTAGTGACATAAGCATGACATTGTAATATTTTAAATTAGTGGACTGTTAAACTGTAGTTCAATTTGTTTGTAAGTATTCTTTTTTAATAATGATAAAATATAAAAATCAGGGAGATCAAGATACGTGACACAATGAATTCCATTTTGTGTTTGCCACATAATCTCCCTAGAGAAACACTGCTTTCTGATGACTGTGCAATTGCTGAAGATAAGCTGTACAGACAGATACGGAGCAGATATGACTTGGTCTGTGACTATAACTTGTTTTAAAGAGGTCTTTAATGGTAGAGTAGCCAGTACCCCTCCCACCATGTAGATTTGTTATCAGAGATGCTTTTCTACACGGCAAAGGCATTAACAACTGTTATTATATTCTCAGCAAAATATCTCATTTCTGATTGGACAATTGGGAATGCATAAATAGGTTATAGAGTGCATTTTAGGTTATTGAGTGCAATACAGAAGTTGCTATGGAGACAAATGCACTCGCAAGCGCCAAAGTTAAAAACAAAAACAAAATGGCTGATAGTCATTCTTGCTTTGTCAAACCAAAACGATGCTGAACAACAGATAGAAAATCCTAAAAATCAAAATACTTTGAAAGCTACACCAACCTGGTTAAAAGTTTGGCAAAAATTGGCGAGTGAATACAAAGTCAGTGAGAAAGAAGAGTACAAGCATGAATAACTAGAAAAACTGTTGAAGCAGCTATGCTTCGTTGTTGAGAATATAAACAAAAAAATATGAACTTACTCGTAAATTTTGTGATCTATGGTCACTCATGATGTTTTGAAGTTCTCAAATTGCACTTGCCTTTGGCTCGTGCAATTTTGGGAACTTTCAAAACATCACTCACGCCCATAAATCACAAAATGCACTCACATTCATACAATTTCCTATACATATTTACTGCAGTGTTTATTGTTATTAATGATTATCATAATTATTATTGTTATCATCATCATTATTATTATTATTAAAGTTTTGTAAATAAATCAATTGTTAGAACTTTTTTTAAAATAAAGTATTAAGTAACTGTTATTAAAAATGTTAGTATTTTTATAAGTGATTACTGTATATTTATTCTTAGTGATGATTGTGAAATATGCTCTAATTTTAGAAATAATAAATGGAATTGAATTTTTGGCCACCTTTCAGCTGTGGAAGTTAGCTATAATGGTCCCAGATTTGATGATGGAAGTATGACAGAGGAATTTATTAAGAAGATGATAGCTCATTTCAAGGAACAGAAGACAATCCACAAAAAATATGCTTATTGGGTATGGAGTAATTTTTGTACCAATAAATACCTAAGTAAACTATTTCGTGTTTCCTCAAAATGCCATATTGATTAATTCTCCACATTACTTATAAATGGATGTAATGAAATATAAGTGCTGACTGTATACATCACATTTAACCAGTGAAATTGGCTAAAAAATTGATTCTATTGTGTTGTTATTGTTGATGAAAGAAAAAGGCCTTAGCTAATAATTAATGTTGACAAGAGTGAAAATGGTAATTTCAGTGGCAGTTAGTGACAGTGGCTATGATGACGATGATGATGATGATGATGACGACGATGATGATGATGATGATGATGATGATGATAATGATGATCGATGACGATGATGATGATGATGATGATGATGATGGTATTGTTAATGATGTACAGAGATAGTGACATTAACAGTCAGTGGTTTTCAAACTTGTAGCAAAGAATTGTGTTTATATTGTAACTACATCATGTATAAGTCAAGACTTTAAGACCCCAAAATTAAACCAAGAGATTGACCTCAACTTGTATACTAGGTAATAATTTTCAGTTTTCAAAGTGTGTACAGCTTTTCTTAAACTAATATCAAAAATAATAACACTGAGTGTTTTTATTGCTCTTATTGATTTCATTTCATTGTAAACAAATTAAACTAAGATCATTAAGGTTGTAGAAAGTGACAGTTAAAACCATGAGAAACAATTATTTGGCTTTGCATTTACTTATTGCAGTCTTTGTCACCATTCACAGTCAGTTAGTCATTTTCACAGCATGGTTTAGCAGTTTCATAACCCAAAATTATCCTCTTTTTACATTGACTCAAAATTGTGTAATATGTCAATAGGATAATTTCCTCATAGATTGATCGAGAAACAAACAGGCTTCCTAATCACTATGCCATTGGTCATGTACGTGATAAAGCAGCTCAATTCACATCGGTCAGTTTTTTATCTGAATGATTTGTTCAGAAGTCCACACTTTTCAGATTTTGATCTCATTGTTTGCCTTAGGTCATGGCAGAACTAGCAATAAAAGTGCTAAAAATAAAAGGCAAACAGGCATTTTTATCTTTCATTCATGAGAAAGACAATGTCCTCTACCAGTAACAAGTACCATAAATACAAATTGAACAGTCTAAACTTTGAGTTTTGTAGTTTGTAGAGAAATCAAGCAACTAAAAGGCAGGTTGAGAGTTTTGAGTCAACAAGAAGCTTGTTTGGAACTGGAGACAAAATATTGATAAACTATAGGATATACCAAGAATCTAATATGCAGATTGTGGAAAAGGGTGCTAGTAAACAAAGTACTTAGCAAAGTGGGTGAGCGAGGCAGGATGGGTACATTGTAACGAACCCATGCTAAGGCCTTGGCCAAGAAGCAGAATATCACCAACTTCTCTTGAACAAACAGCTGGTGTACAAAATGTCCTGAAGCGCCGTGGCCTTGTGATCCATCAGAGAGTGAAGACAGCACAAAAGTTTCGGAATGACCAGGAAGAAAAAATTGTAAGTTTCCAGAAACACCTGATAAATGCCAGAAAACAGGGTGACTATGAATAGGTACAGATTGGAAACATAAATGAAACCCCAGTTTGATTTGTCATGCCAGTAGCAAGAACAATTGAGTCTCATGGCGTTAAACAGTGGTTCTCAAGACAACCAGGTAGAGGTCACAAGATTCACTGTTGTGCTTTCCTGCCTTGCAGATGGGAACAAACTAAAGCTAGTAGGGTTTTTTGTAGAAAATGGCCAAAGACAAGGAATTCTAATCCATGTGCTTCCAAGTGGCTGGATAACCTACATGGATGAAGGGTGAAGGTGTTGATTGAGAAAGTGTGTGGCATTCCAGATCCAACACTGCAAACGATTCCAAGAGTCTCTTTGTTTGAGATTCTTTCAGTGCTCACCCGGGTGATTCACCAAAGCAGCACCTGATAGAATAAAAACATGATAAAAGCCATAAGTCCAGGAGGTTTCGCAGGGATGGTACAGCTGCTTGATGTTTGCTTAATCAAGCCTTCATAGATCACTTGAGGGAGAAGTGGATGAATTGGATGATCAGTCGGTAGATAACCTTCATCCCCGCTGGACACATGAGAGCTGCTTCACTGCCAACCATTTGCGAATGGGTGAAAGAAACATGGAAAAGCATGCATCTGTGATGGTGGCTGTTCCTTCAAGAAATGTGGGATCTTGAATGCAATGGATGGAACTGAAGATGGCACGTTGTGGCAGGATGGTGAAGTGGAGCATGTAGATGACAATGATGAAACGGAAGATGATGAACTGGACATCTATGATGACAGAGTTACTCCACAGCAGTTTCAGGAACTCTTTGTACCAGTGATGATGAAGAAAAGAAGTTTTTTGGCTTCTCTGGCTGGGAAAGTTTTGATCTAATAAATAAAACTGCTCCTTTAGGAGCCTCCAAAATAATAACATAATGAAAGAAATGATTAATGATTTCATATTTTCAACTTTTAGTTGAGTTATTCATATGTTTGTGTTACCATTATGTTTGCTCGCATTTGGGTCTTTTAAGGTCTATTGAGAATAATGTTAGAGCTCGACTTATATACTGGAATTTGAAAAAATGGGTCGGTTTTTTTCTAAAAAATAGGGGTCATCTAGGTTAAGTCGTATTTATTTTACATTTAATGCTTTTGGATGTAAATTTTTTTCAGATATTACTGGAAATGCATAAACTGTTAAAACAGTTACCGTCACTGTGTGAAATCACAATACCCAAGGTACATTTTTGCTTTGTTAACAATTTCTAGTGTATTTGAAGTAACTTGTAGGTGTGGAAACCTGGCTAAGTTGGTAAGTAGGAGAGCCTGGGCTCAGTACTTTATCTAACCTTATGAAGAGTTCAAGAGCATTATGGTGGCCTTCCGTACACCAAACAACTGAGGACAAAGCCATAAATCTGTTGGTCTAAACTTTTGACATTCTTTAGCACTTCTCAATAAGACCCTAACCCTAACTTTGGTCTCTTCAGAAGTCATGTGAATTTCACAGCTCCAGCAAATTCCACAGTCTGTACTAAAGAGTAAAACAGTAATTCTTTCTGGTTTTAATTGAATCAAAGTTACATCCTTATCTAGTACTTCTTCATATTAAGCTCCGTTGATCATAAGCAAAACCTTCAAGTCCAGTTTAGGTGCTGTTTTGGTAATAGAAGGGTTTATAGTCAAACCTCTCTAAGACGGACACCTATGACCCGGGCTCAACTGTACGTCTTAGAGAGGTGTCCATCTTATAGAGACTCGAGATAATATGACACCGGTCCTGTACATAATTGTCAACCTGGCCATATGGTCAATAAATATGGGTTTGTTGGTGACAATTTAATAAAATAAGAGAAAACTAGAACAAATTTATGCGACAAAGCAAAAGCGTAATTGAACGACTGAACTATTAGAAAATACTGTGCAACACGAGCAGTATGTACATTTATTAATATGGTAGGATCAGAGGGCGGGCACGATGAAGCAAATTCTGCGTTCCGATCAAGATGGGCCTTTCTTACCCGCTCAGGATTTTCAGTAGTAAAGTGAAATTCTTTGGCTGTATAATAAATCCTTTAGTGACCAAGCTTTTTCGATTAAGATGGCGCAAAAAATGACTTAGCCAATATCCAGCATCTTGACCTCACGCTTGTTCAACAACGTATATTTGCAGCTTATTGAACGCAATGTAAGGGCTGACTTGATTGATAAAGGCAATCACAGTAATGGAGGTCAAATTATAGTTATAATCAACTACTCACATTGTCATTAAAAGGTGTTTTGGTTTTAAAAAAAGGACTTTTTAACTGTCCGATTGGTATTTCAAAGTGTCCATCGTCCGTCTTAGAGAGGTGTCTTATAGAGACTTAAAATACAGCAAATGACTGAAAAAACGGCAGGGACCAAGATTTGGTGTCCGTTTTATAGATGTGTCTATCTTATCTGGATGTCCGCCTTGAGGGGCTCGACTGTATTTGTGTGCAGTGGAACACAATAATTTATTTGGAAATGAGCTGTCTGACATTAATATTTTTTATATTGATATATTTGAGTCGCAAAAATACGGATTTTAAACGAAGACAAACAAAAAGCACAATCTAATGGAAAGCATTGAAATTCTCGTCAGTAGAACTTTGAACAACAGGTGGTTCAACCACACATACGGTTTGAACATTTCTAAAGATGACCTCGGAGATCTACTGGGTGTAGCTACCAAGGGACAACTGTTTCAGCTCAATGGGATACTCTATGAACAGATCGACGGTGTAGCTATGGGTATCCCCCTTAGGCCTTTTCCGACTAACGTGTTTATGTCATCAATTGAAAAAAAGTTAGAACTGTAAGGAAGAATGCCTCCATACTACCGCAGATACATAGATGACACTGTCACTGTGATACCCAATATCCATTCAGCTACAGACTCCTTGAACATCCTTAACCAAGCCCATACTGCTATCAACTTCATTGTGGAGGTTGAAAAGGACAAGATGCTTCCCTTTCTCGGTTCCCATCTCCTTAACTGAGCAGCACAAGTAGAAACCAAGGTCTATGTAAAACCTAAAAACATCGGTTTACTCCTCCGTTTCCAGACCATGTTTGCCATCATAATTTTGCGTCTCAAATACCCTAATCAACTGTTAAACTCTGTAGTTATTATATTCATATTAATCTTTAAAAAAATTCTATTGCAACTTTTTTTGTGCAGGGCACAAAATTTACAGTGTGTGGTGATATTCATGGCCAATTTTACGATCTTCTTAATATCTTTGAACTGAATGGATTTCCTTCTAAAGAAAATCCTTATGTATCCTTTGTATGATATGAGAATAACTAATGATTTTAATTAAGGGTGTTTGGTTGCCATAGCGGCCACCACGTGCATCTTCCACCTTCACCACTCTCACATCCTGGGCTTCACAAGTGGGATGACATTTGTCGACCTCAGTCAGACTCCTAGGGTTTTTCCCTCCATGCTCCAGTTTTCCTTCCCCAACGAAATCAACTCCCAGCTAATAACAACAGGCTCTGGTGCTGTGGAGGGGTTGGCAGTGGAGGGGTTGGTGCAGCGGTAAGATCTCTGCCTCCTAATCCTGAGGTCCCCCGTTCGAACCCCAGCGTGGTCGAGGGTTGAATATTTGTGTGACATTCTTCCGGTCCACTGGGGGTAATTGATCGTTGTAAAGCGCCTTTGAGCGTGTATATGGGAATGGCACTATATAAATGCATCACTTTACTTTTTTTTCACTTTGTGGTCTGAGGTCATACATAAACAGGAAGTGATCAACAGCCAGTGGTGCCTTTACAAACTTTGAGTCTAACGCCATTGAGCTATGTCCTTGTAATTCAGTCTCTGACTGCAAATAAGGCAATTTACCATTATTATTAATGATTAATAATTATTGTTGTTGTTGCTAAGTTTAGCCAACCTTTGGCCTACTAACACCAAATTGGCAACAAATCAAGCCAAACATGCTTGAGAATCTCTCTTCACTGGCAAGGGGTAGACCTGTTGGTAATTTAAAAGATCGGTAATGTTGAACTCAGTGTTAGTGGTAGAAAATGTAATCAGTGGTCAAACATGATTTGAACCCGTCTCAGTGATTGTCATTTAAAAATTGGTGTGTGGAAAAACACTCACCTTAAAAGATGTAGGTGAGAAATTTTGTTTCTTCAATTTGGATTGTTAATCACTATTGCTATTGTGTACTGATTTCTGAGTAAATTTATTTACAAATTTCTTATCTCATTACAAGTATAATAACATTGCTCAGCAGTGCACCACTGTCAAGTCCAAATATGTCCTGTGCCTTTCCAAATGCGAGAATGATGACAGAAGACTGGAAGAAATTTTTTATTCTTTCATTGTCTCGGGGTAATGGTTGGTAACAATCTATATTGGAAAATTTTCAGTTTATTTGCAATTTATTGGATCAGAATTTGAACTTTGAGCACAAAATTCAGGAATCGGATTCATGCACATTCTTCACTTCGAAGGCAAGCGATTTTTTGTCAGTAGGTGCCCAATTTTTCGCTCTTCTCAGACTGACTGTGTGCTGGGGTGATCATGCACCTCAAACGACAAGCCCTTCCGTCTCAACTACATGCAAATCAAGTGCTCCAACTGACCGCTAGAACCCTGCCACCTCCTTATACCTGCTGTCATAGGTATTAGTGTCAGGAAGATCTGTAGTACTTAGTCTATGTTACATTGATTATTTTATGTTGTAGTAAAAAAGGGACTTTACTTTTACACGGCAAGCCCTGCCGTCTCAACTACATGCAAATCAAGTGCTCCAACTGACCGCTAGAACCCTGCCACCTCCTTATGCCTGCTGTCGTAGGTAGTAATGTCAGGAAGATCTGTATTACTTAGTCTATGTTACATTGATTATTTTATGTTGTAGTAAAAAAGGGACCTTACTTTTACACTTGTTCTCAAATTATTGTACATTTCACTTCTAAGCAGAGAGAGAGAGTAATGTACAATGGAAATTGTAGTGTATTAGAATTGTCTGGAAATGCAGACATTAAAGTCAGTCAACAATATTGTCAGATTGCCTTTGGACCTCCGTAACACTGTCCTTTGTGCTCAGCAGTGCGTTTTAGACTTTTATTCATGATGCTGTCACCTAGTTTTTCTATTCACTGAAGAAGCCATAACAGGCGAAACGTTTTAGAGGTTTTAATTTTTTAAGATTTGCTTGAAGAAGAGTTTTTACTAAAATTTTTAATTTTATACAAAACATGATCACTAAACGTTTTAGTTCAATATTTACCCTTAACCTCTGGCAGCTATTTAATGGCGACTTTGTTGACAGGGGATCATTCTCTTGTGAAGTGATATTTACTCTGTTTAGCTACAAGCTGCTATATCCAAATCATATCTTCATGTCGAGAGGTGAGAATATTACCTTTAGTAGCTTTTTACAATCAAAAAAGTAAAATCAACAACAAAAACATCAAGAACGACAATATCATTGGGAATAATTACATTTTAGAACAACATTAGTAAAACAGGAAGCAAGGAAATTTTTCAAAAATAGCCCACTCTCTGTTACGACTCCTAAATATTATGCATGGCATAACAGAAGAAGTTTAGAGGCTTTCGAAATTGAATTGACAATTCCAATAACCTCATGAACTGAGACAAATGGACATCACTCGCACATACTTGTTTCAGATTATCTGTAGTTCAAATAAATAATTGAAAGATTTCAAACATTTTAAAAGCGGTGTTTTTGTTCAAATTTTGCGGTTTTTTAAATCACATTTGCAGTTTTCTTTGTCACTTTTTCCTTGAAAGCTGGAGAATATTGATATCCAAACATTGGTAAATATTTTACAAATTTTGTTGACATACCAAAGTAACCGTTATATTTCTCCAATAAAATGGTACAGAACAAATTTAAAAACACAAACGTTTTCAACCGCTTTGGTCATCTTCAAGTATAAAAAAGTATAAAACATTTTCTTTTGTTCATTTGCAGGAAATCATGAAAGTACGTCAATGAACCAGATGTATGGTTTTGAGGGAGAAGTTAAATTAAAATATCCTTCAGTGTATTCAATTTTTTTTCACACCTCAAGCGTCCATTAACATGGTAGACGGGTATTCACTTAGTGCATTGATACTTAGTGCACTGATCCAAAACATTCATGTATTGATGAACTCATTTGTCGTTATTATTAGATCAAAGGCAGCAATTGTGTCTTACCATGATTAATGAATAGAAAGACAAAACTCGGCAATTTTCAATTTCATTATTCCTATCAAGAACAAATTACGTTTTGTAAACCATTTTTCAGTCTTTTTGTAGTTTATAATTTCCTTGACTGAGTTCCACATATACTTTAGATATGTCTGAACTGTTTACAGAGGTTTATAACTGGTTACCTCTTTGCCATCTAATCAATAATAAAATACTGGTGAGTCTCCTGCCTATATAACAGATTCTTGAGTTTAATAAAAGACTTAGAATACCACAAACTCCTCATTATTGTACCATCAATTTTATTTCCTACCCAAAACCAAGATGAATCATTGTTGAAAGTTTAAGTTGCTGATGGCCATATATAACATGTTCTTGAGATCAACGAAAACCTAGAATATCACAAACTCCTAAGTATTGTATTGCACCATCAACGTTATTTTCCACATAAAACCAAGATGAATCATTGTCGCAAGTTTAAGTTGCTGATGGCCATTTTATCATTGTCTGTAACTGATGATTAGGTGATGCATGGAGGTCTCTTTAGCCAGGACGACGTCACTTTGGATGATCTGAAGACAATTGATCGCAACAGGCAGCCACCAGAGGAAGGTACCAGATGTGTTCATGCTGTTTCTTTTGGTTTTGTAGTGGATATCTCTTATATGCTAGAGGAAACGCTTAGTCATTTTGCTCATCACAGATCATTTTGCATGACTACCTTGGTCGGTAATATTTCTGGTAACCAATCAAAGGTACCAGGCCATGCTGATAGTTGAGCTGTCGCATGCAATGTACTTTATTAGACAGGGAGTTTGTGCCATTGGTCTTATATATCTCTCTACATTCTATTGAGGGACTTAAAAAAATACACAGTTATCATTAGGTAGTATTCTTAGTATTATGTTCAGCTTTCTTTCAGTAAATACCTGCCTTTATGTGGGTGTAGACAGGGTGTGTCATTTAATAACTAATTTATAGGTATTTAGATCAGTAGCTATAACCTATCTACATTGATAGTTTTGCTGGTGTGTAAGTTAACAGCTAGCGTCCAGGACGTTTATTTGTCCACTAAGGGTAGGTAATTACATAGGTTGTATATTATGATATCAGGGTTCTTGCGGAGTCTTAAAAAGTCTTATTTTTGATTTTGTATTTTCAAGGCCTTGAAAATGTCTTAAATTTGGGCAAATTCAACCTCGAGGTCTTAAAAAGTCTTAAATTTTTGTCGAAAAGTATTTTTCGTTTCTCATTCTCAAATTCTGCAGATTGTATAAAAAAAATAATGATAAAAGCATCATTTGTGAAAGTTTGCAGGTCGTTCAGGTCTTTCAAACGGGGACATATCCTTGGCAGAACATTCACTTTTGTTATAGTTTTTAAGTTAAACTGGTAAAGAAGTGTCATGTATTATAACTTTTGAATAAAACTCGAAGGAATATTTGGTTTTAAATTTTACAATTTTAGAGTCTTAAAAGGTCTTAAATTTGCTGAGTTGTTAGCTGCAGGAACCCTGGATATGTTTTGTACTGAGGTGGGCAATTTGATAGTGATTAATATTTAATATTAAAGCTACAGAATAGCAACAAATTAGCAAGAAAGATAGGCAACAAGTATACTTGAGCTATCATCTTGAATCCTGGAAGACTTAGAAAAGTTAAAGTTTTCACCTCGACCAATTTAGGAATGCAGTCTTAAATCCTTGAAGATACTTCGAAAAACCTACAAATATGGGGATGTTTGAACTTTCAGATATTTTTGGAAAATGTTCTAGAAGTGACAATAGGAAAATGCTTTTTGTGAGCATGCCAATACAGGCTCTGCTAACATATGCATACATTTGTATGCAAATGGTACACAAGGGCTTCACTATAGATGCCCAACCGCTTCTTGCAGACTTCTGCACAAAACGCCCACATTTGATGAGTTTCATCTTTGTCTACCTTCTCCAATTAACCAGCAGTATTTCTGTTTTCGTCATCTCTTTATGAGTCCGGAAAAGCACCGTCCTGGTGATGCCAAAATTGCCTGTTTTAAAACAGTAATTTCATTACACATGTTAAGCTCAAAATAATTTTGTTTTTTGTCTATAACTTATTGAACTTGGCTGACACATGACAGCTATATCGAAAAAATTCAGTTTAGATAGGCACAAAGCTTTTTCAACCGACTAAAAATAAGCGGAATCAGAAAGGGGTTGACCAATCAAGTGGATATGTGATGAAATTAGGTTTTAGGTTGGAAGTTAGAGATATTAAACAGCTGTTTAGATTATTTTGTAAATTCTAACGGTAGTAAATCTAAATACGGATGGCATTATGGTAGTTAGAAATTTTGAATGTGTAAGTGCAGTTTCCGTATGTTCGTAGCTCTCAGTCTCTGCGTTAGGGGGGGGGATCCAGCATTGTATTTATCATTAACCCTTTAAGCCCCAAACACGACAAATGACGTGTTGTTAAATTCTCCCAACTGAGCTCCCTACTTTCTATATAAGCAGTTTGGGAGAATCTGGCTTTTCAACTTTCACATCTTAATCCTTTTGATCAATTCCTTAGTTTTCATATCAGTTATATTATTTTGTTTGAGTTTTGTAAGGAGAAGTTAAATTTTGATGAACTGCCTGGGGCTGAAAAGGTTAAGCAGTAATAGTTATGTTTAACCTAAGGATAGCGAATCTGTGTTTAGAACGCCCCCTTTTCTCCCCTTAGGTTTAATGTGTGATCTATTATGGTCAGACCCTCATCCACTGGTAAGTTGCTTATATATATCTTAATAACCGAGTGCGAGGTCTGTCCGGGAAAATATTTGCCCGAGGTCTTTCACTGTACAGACCGAG
>JAOBYJ020166825.1:0-17440 GCA_025403565.2 Palythoa heliodiscus | reverse complement strand
GAATCGAATCGAATCGAATCGAATCGAATCGAATCGAATCGAATCGAATCGAATCGGTATAAATATACCGAATCGGGAATCGAACTCGAGACGACTAGAACTTGTTTTATTTTGATCAAACAAAATTTTACAAAACTTTAAATTATCCTTATGCCTTTTAATCTTTAAGCTGAGAATAAAAGTAAAAAAGGTGAAAAGAAGATGATTTACGCAGTATGGGAATTTTTTCCATCGGGGGGAAAAACAGCGTCCAGTGATACTCGAATTCACGACGCAATTAGGCGAAACTTTGAAAAGAGTAGGAGTCGTGAAATTAATCTTTAATTTCTCTCGGGCTATACGATTACCTATGCTATTCGGAAATTTCATTTTTATCCTGTTTTCGTATTAACTGGTTTTAGACCCATTTATAAGTAAAATGTTTAGTTCTATCGATAATTTTGATTTGGAGACATGAGTGTCTACTGCACATCTGCATTCGAGTTTTTGTCCTTTTACTGATAAATGATGATGATGGTAATGATAATAATAATAATAATAATAATAATAATAATAATAATAATAATAATAATGATTGCTTTGATCTTGAAGCTTTTCTACAGAGTACCTGTTCATCTTCAAAGAAAAGCCAGCAGAGCAACAAATCAGAATAAAAATAATTAATTACGAACAGAAAAATCAAACCCCACATTCATTACCCATCAATTCCGTTTTATTTTATTTTATTTTATTTTATTTTATTTACGCTAGATGACAATGGATTGGTGACGTAGTGTTAACGCAGGAGTGATCGAGTTATCCTGTGATCCAGTGATTGAGTGCCCACTTTAACTCGTTGCTATACTTTCGGCATATGAATGAGTTAAAAATCGCGTAACTTGAAGTAACAACAACCATCTGTGTAACGTGAGTTTTCGCTCACTATACATCGAGCTACCACTGATTTAGGTAGAATCTTGTAAGAAGAGAAATGAAAAATGAATGAATGAGTGAAAGATAAAAAGTGAATGAATGAATGTAACTTTATTCTAAGGGAATGGTCAGAAATTATCGGGGGAGGGGAGGGTTACTATGTTTGGGGGAGGGCTCTAATTTTTTGAGCTCGCATTTGAGGAGGGCCTAAATTTTTTGGGCTTCAGTTTGGGGAAGGTCCTAATCTTTTAAGCCTTGTGAATTTTTATTGACCAGTAAACCTGCAGAAAAGTTTCAATGGCTACTATAAATCGGATCAATCTGAATGGCCATTTTCACACCAACAAGCCAAATTGCATTGATTGTCCAACAATTGCTATATTTTCTCCACTTTTCACTTATGATGCTATTGTCTAAATTAGCTGCTCAAAACTTGAATTGCCCCAGTTGTAGTTCAAGAACACTTCAAGAAGTTCGCTCTTTACTATCAATGTAGTAAAGATATTATAAAAACACGATCACTGATATTTAATATTGGTTTGGAAGAGCGTCAGTTTATATTCTTCCAAATACTAAACAAAACAAAAACTTTTAATGGAATCTAATGTCCTTAGCGCTGATGTTCAGTTGAATTGATATTGGGGATGTACTGCATGTCACTAAATCTGGCAGAACCTGCAGAACTTAGAAGGGGAAATCCCTCTTCTATGGACATTAATGACCCTTAATGCCTGATGATTTTGTCAAAATTTCAAAACATTAATAGATTTTACATGTATAAATAGTGTTAAATGCTGTGTAAATTAGAGTTTCGTATGGTATTCATGCAACCAACCTTAAAAAGTACAATAAAGTACAGTATTTTTGTTGCATTTTAAATGATTTACCCTTTGAGGGAGTTTGGGGGAGGGTCCTAATTTTTGAGCTCTACGAAAGGGGGGGCCACAATCTTCAGGACAGACTAAAGGGGAGGGTCACCTTTTTTTGGACGTTTCTTTTGCAGAAATAGTAGCCCTCCCCCCGATAATTATGACCATTTCCTAACACGAAAATTTACAATTAGCAAAAACTGCTTTTCAGGAAAACCGTGTGATATTATCTTATTCTATGTATGAATATAGTATTTGCAATAAAATTTATGAAAACATTTACACTGAACACGACTGGTATAAGCACATATAAACCATGTAAACAATTTGAATTCGAAAAACAAATATGTGGTTACGTTCCAATGTAGTTGTCACAGTGTAATCACACTTATTGTTATCATTATTATTATTATTATATAATATGTTATGATATAATAAAAAAGGGCTTATAAGATGTCACAATATCTCACAATTATCTCTATGAAAAGGTTGACGACATCACCGACGATGCAACTTACGATCGTGGTGATCTTAAACTCGAGCTGTGCTACAATCCTAGCGAGCAGAAACTAATTGTCAGAATCGCGGAGGCGAAAAATCTTCCATTAGTCAGGGGATCAAAACCAGGTACAACATATCATCACATAACTTTCCTTCTAATGTATACAGCTATTTCGACTAGGAGTGATATCTGTAACTGTCTATTCTTTGACTGAATTGATTAATGGGAGCTCAAAAGAACATTTTCACTGTACATCACAACGCAAACTGCGTGTTCGTATATATATATATTTGATGATACCACGGCCATACAGCAACGATCTTTGCTTGCGCACAATTTTATTATCATTTCATACCTCACAGGTGAATTGTAGCCCAAGTTCCTTTGGCCACTATACTGACTATTGCAGATTCGATCTTTTTCGATTCGAAAAAAATTAAATATTTCTGCCGGGGTTGAGAAATTGTTTAGGTGGAAATTTTCGAACCGGTTTAAAAGCATCAGCTAATTTGGCGGAAATATGGATATCTGACAATCTTAATAGGGATTTCTGTTTTGGGGACTGAGGAATTTTATTTCTTATCTTACCCGTTTATTTCTCTCTCTACCCCTCCCCCAACTAAAATCTTCTTACATACCCCTTCCCAGCCATAGCATCTTTCTCACCTACCCCTACCCAAAGGAGCTTCCACCCACCTACTCTATCAACTAAAATCTTCTCACCTATCCCTCCCCCAGCAATATCATCTTTCTTACCTACCCCAAGGAGCTTCCACCTACCTACTCTACCAACTAAGATCTTCTCACCTACCCCTCCCCCAGCCATAGCATCTTTCTTACCTACCCCAAGGAGATTCCATCCACCTACTCTACCAACTAAGATCTTCTCACCTACCCCTCCCCCAACTAGGGTCTTTCCAGCTAAACCTACCCAATCGAGCTACCTTCTTCCCAACTATTCTCTCACATCCCACCATCACCATACTACCCCAACCCCACATGTTAGACTAGATATATTTCCAACTAAGAAAGTATTTCAACCACAACATATCTATCCAACTCTACTGAGTCGAGAGTTCATAGTTCAGGGTAAAGGTAAATAAGTAAAGAGACCAAACGTTTCAAACATTTCAAGGGTAACTATGTGTGTTTGCGGGGGCATTCGGGGGTGGGAGGAATTAGTTGGGGTATCAGTTGATTCAAGGGATCTATCGTGCTTCCTATAAACTCCAGAGGTGTATGATGAGGCGGATACTTTTCTGTCGACTTTACAAAACTCGTATGTTTCCAACTTTCATCTACTGATAAAATGGTGGCCTTCAGTGAACCCTTTTGCCCGCCCTCCTCTGTCTGCGAGCGCTCCGTTCTGCAGATATTTGAAGCTAAACCTAAACGGATAAGAAGCAAGTCCAAACAGTTGTTGGTGTCCTTGAGTATCCAAGCGGGTGACCCCCAGTAAAAAAGGATGCTCAAATACTATGTGTTACATCACCCTAAACTTACCACACACCCATAGTAGGGCTGTTAAATAATAATTTCTACAAATCCAAATTTTAGTGTTTTGTTACTAACGGAGCCCAGGGGCTGAAAGACTTGGACGCTTCACCCATCGAATGGCTCCAAACAAGTGGTAATGATATATAGTTTGTAACTAGCAGATCATACGCACGACGAGAACGACCAAGTTAAAATTTAGATAAGACTGAGCATTCCATTTGGTTTCCTCTGCTTTCAACAGACACATTTGTGAAATTGGAAGTCCATTTCTGCGGCAGAAAACTTCAAACCCAAACAACAAAAGTAGTTCACAAGACTCAAAATCCTCCTTTCAACGAGATCTTTATTCTTGATATTAGCAATGACAAGTTGCCACAAATAACCTTGGTGTTAAAAATAAAGAGCAAGGGACGTGTCCGGGAAACACATATTGGACAGGTATAACTAGAGTGAAGCTATTCCATATTTTTTTTCAAATGGTTTTATATCATGTAAGGTAATCTCAAATCCAATATATTCTTTATAGGAAGTCTTGAAATTAAAATCTGGGATCCATCTTCAGGGATCCATAATACACTTAATCGGGAATTAGAATTCAGATTGTTGGAATCCACTTTACCAGATAGTGGAGTCCGGGATTCATTCAAGGAAACCCAAAATCTTGTCAATGGAATCTGGAATCCAGTTAATGGAATCTGGAATCCAGTAAATGGAATCCGGAATCCAGTTAATGGAATCTGGAATCCAGTTAATGGAATCTTGAATCCAATCAATGGAATCTGGAATTTAGTTAATGGAATCCAGAATCAAATCAATTGCAAGGAATCCAGTCAATATAGCCCGGAATCCATTCAAGGAAAACCGACAAGCTTTCAAGGGAATCAGGAATCCCAGATCCAAATGAATACGGAAAACAGTCAAGGAAATCCAGCATCCAGAAAAGAATCCAACATCCAGTCACGGGATTCCCATGACTGGATTCAGCCGGATTTCACCAATTGGTCGTGTGGCTTCCAGTAATATGGGTTCTGAATTTGCAAGTACAGAGTTTCGTAATCAAATTATAAATTTCGAGTTTCTGGGTCAACTTACATGACTCCATTCGACGAGCTCCACGAAGTAACCATAATTTCAAAGTTTTATAATCTAGTGCAATAAATAAACACTCCTGGTAAATATGTTTGGTTAGAACAAATAAGCATATAAAAAAGAAATGTACACAGATTTCACTTCAGTGATCTTTTATCATACTAAAAATCTAGGACAAAATTGTTTGAAACACACGCAGTTTTCTCGAGTTTTAGATGGATAAAATTCTGGATCCCGAAAAGGCGGATTCAAGATTATCTTAATAATTAAGTAGATTACCTTTAGTAAACTGTTTGAAGCATTATGTTATACACAGACTATATTGTTTCAGGTACAACTCGGATATAGCGTCAGTGTAGAAAGCGAGTATCGTCACTGGGAACAAGTTGTTGATAAACCTCAGATGGCAGTAGAAGCAACACATAAGATTCGAAAACCCCACTGAAATGTGCATATTCCAGGTAAACAAGTTTATAAAACGAAAACCTGAGATGATCGAAAACGAAGAAGATATCAAAAGACAACATCCATATGGACCCTCAAATTTTGGTTGGACATCATCTGCTGCATTAATAGCAGTAGGGGGCGCACAAAAGCTTTAAAGGATCTGGTATAATGTATCTGAAACTCTACTTCACAATGCTGCTTTACATAAAAATGGTTTACTGCAGGATGCTGCAATAGAAAAACTGTTGAGAATGTTGTTGCAACAGGCAACACAATACCACCAATTTTGTAGCGCCTGCTGTAACAGTAATCGGCGGTACCACAAGTAAATGTATTCTCTTAGTGTCGGGATTTCTATTGTATAGGTATTTTTAAAAAAGCTATGGTCCCCAATGATAAAAGTTTTAAATTCGAAACTATGAAATGTCAATTGCAATATTCTAGACAAATGCTTGATTCATGACAAAATTTAATTATTGGATGGCTATAGTGTTCAAAAGCGACGATTTTCTGAAATCCAATTTAATGAATTATTCGTAGGGGCAAGTGTTCATATTTGAATTTTTCTTTCCCGTGTGTGAAAATTGGGATGCCAAATTTAGAGGTAAAATCTTATAATGCAGCTTAACTCGGGATGGCTGGACAATTGTGTTCCAGAAGATTCCGTAAAAAACATTACCTGGAGTTCCCAATATTGCACCGTTATATGAATTCTCGTTAAATAATAAATCAAACAATTACGAAAACTTCTCGCCCCATTTACCATCCTATATAGGGTTGGAATAAACAAATCGATCTCCCTTACTTGTAATTTTCATTTTGAGGAAACACCAGGTTTTGTTACACCTCTTAACTTTTTTAGTTTGAATTATCTTCTTGAAACATCAATCGAAATGACACCAGTCTTGACTCACATAAAATTAAGTTGTAATCTTAAAATACAAGAAAGTCTAAGATGTACAACTAAGTACTTCATAACTCCGTGCTAATAGGGTTGACTGGTTGGCTGAGTATATACAGTAATAAAGTTCAGCGGAAGGCCAGAAAGTTCAGATGAAAAGATTTCTTAAAAAATGTCGTGCTGGTACTAAAATATTCCCAAATAATAAATAAACGAAAGTTGATTTCGACCTCCTTAAGATGATTTATTCCCTAGTGAACGTAACAGATAGCTGTTAAAGTGAAGTTGCTAAAATAATTTCAAAACATTTCATACAAATCAAAGTCTGTACTCAAAATGTTATTTAACTCAATATACCTAACTCAGAAAGGCAGCTAGTACACAAATTATAAAGGCAGGTTTTATGATAGAATTGTTTCAGTTGTATAGCTTTTGTTGTTGCAGTAACAAAAATGTCTTCAAACGATATGAAATAAATTGTTGCCAAATAGTTCTTAAATGTTAAGGTTTTTGATAGCGAGAACCGTTTTACCATTGTTTTTGAACAAAAGGCTTAGTTGTGCTACAGCACTCGTTTGCTTTTTCATTTTTTCACGATCATTTTATCATATTCACAAGGAAAATCACAAGAATAGGAAAGCACGTGACCACACACATTTTCTAAAATTTTTGCATTGCTATCAGTGTATATTCAGTTAACATGATAAATTTAAAGGCGTAATTGCAGTTTTCGTTGCGTTAATTGCCAATTGTTAAAGGCTTGATTGTGTGGGAGAAAATAATTACAATTATTTATGATATAACACAAGGTTACTTTTGTCATTCCCCATTGTTACCATTGTTGTTATTATCATCATTAATGTAGTAATATATATGATTATAACCTAAACTATATATGTGGTTGTGTTATAATTGTGACTGTATCTGTGTCTGTGTCGGTGCTTACGGCTATGGCTGTAGCTTTGACTGTGTATGGCTGTGGCGGTAGCACATGCAGTGGCTGTGAGTGCGACTGGACTGTACGCTATGGCAGTGACTGATTGTGACTGTGAGCGTGAGTATGAGTATGACTGTGAGCGTGACGGTGACTGTAGCTACGGTAGCGGTGATGACGGATTGTGGAAATGCTTGTGGCTGTGGCTGTGAACTGTGGTTGTGCTTTTGGTTGAGGCTATGGAAGTAACTACGGTGCTAGTGTCACTACCAGTGCAAGTCTCAAAGTCGGTGTCTGCCGAATTTACTGTTTTACTTTTTATAATATGGCCTTGTTTTGAAAAGTATTGGACTGAGATTTAAATAGTTTAAATTTGACTTTTATTCAATTAGCTGACGTACTGATCTACCAATTAAACCCTCACGTTCTCATCCTTGTTAGACACATAAAACTCTGAACACGGTAATTATCAACTCTGGTATCATATATAGATTGCGGGTGAGCAAGGGTTTTTGAGGGACATTACAAACATTCTTTATTATTATTTTTCTGTTCTGAGCAAAACGAAGTCCGATATAATCGTACTGAAAATGTAGTGAAAAACACGGGGAATAGAACTTTAGGTTATCAAATGAAACAGCATTAAAGAATAAAATGTGTTTCTTTTAAGATTAATTTATGGCAAGTAAGGCGATAAATTTTGATATAAATTTTGTTATTCCTAAGAAATGTATGTTATTGTATTATTTGGGGAAAACATAAAAATATCTACCTTCATCTTGGGGTTCAATATTTCTGAGAGCCGTGGTAGCTTTTTAAAGGCTTTTAAATTGGGATTGTCTTACAGAAGTCCTGATTGGATATTCATTGAGAGTAATTTGACAGCAAACGGGAAATACGTTAATAAAGCAATACGTGGGCTAATGGCTGACTATAAGCACGCAGCATCGTATCACAAGTTCTAACTCTAGCTAAAACTGGAATACATGTTGACAAGATGATCGAGCCAAAAGGCTCAAAATAACAAAGTCTCCCTGAGATGGCTTTCCAAGACCCTGAAACTTTATAGATGGAAGCTTTCATTACAACATGATGGAAAAGGAAGGTATGCTTGACTGAGTAGTGATTTACGCATTTAAAGGCTTATTTAACAATTCAAACAAAGGGAAGAATCGTGGTTCGTCGAATCGACGAATGTTCCTTTAAACTAAAATCTTTTGGTGTTTTACTTTACTAGTTGTTGCCAACATTTTGTCTAACCTTTACGCAATAACAACATTACTATAAACCAACAAGGTAAAACACTTAATTTTTACTTTTAAAGTTGTAAAACTCTCGAATCCTATAAAAATTTTGGTAATTTTGAACTGTTTCTAACAATGTTATACTTTGCTTTATTTCAAGGGTCACTGATCTTTTAATCAACTTTCTTTTTTCAAGGTTTAGTTGCAGTTGGTTTTGGCCTGATCTGTGCCTTGGTACTATTTATAATTTTTCTGATCTTGTATTGTAAATGGCGCGCGATACAAGCCGCTTGGCGGTGGAAAAGTTTCAAGGAAAGGAAAAAACGAAAGGAATTAATAAAGGATTCCAGAATCATTGTTCATCCTAGAATACCCCGGCCATATTTTCGCGTCCCTACCTACCCAGTAGAGGTCCAACAGCCTCTTTCAGAAAGTAGGGATGTTGCCGATCCTACAAAGGTTTTTAATCCTCCGAACCATTTTCCAAGATTATATCACAACTCGATAAGTGAAGTAGTGTCTCCTAGCTTCTCTATCATCCAGGAAACACAAACCGCCTATCCGTCCACACTGAGCAGGGAAACGAAAACAGTTAGTTTGTGTGACATCAACACTGACCTGTTTGCTGACTTTGATCGGTGTCTACCACCCGCGAGCCCTAATAAGAAAAATAACAACGGATCAAATGGAAAAAGTCCTGCAAGAAGTCCAACAAGAAGCCGGCGTGCAAAACGAAAAATTGTATTACATTCAAAACCACAAGGAGAAATTGTGGGACTGATCGAGTTTTCATTCGCCTACAATGCTTCTAAACAACATCTTCAGGTCCATGTTGTGGAGGCAGCCGATTTGTTGAGCGACGAAGCGCCAGATTGTTACGTTTCTGTAGCGCTGGTAAACGATAAGAAACAGCTCTGGGAAGAAAAAACCAAGGTTATTCCTATGAGTATTCATCCCCACTTTGACGAAACTCTCGAAGGTTGCAAACTCTCACCCGCAAAAGTTCACTGGAGTGTGTTGCGATTTCACGTGTTTGATGTTCACTCATCTAAGCTGATTGGTGAAGCGCTGCTCCCCGTTGCTGACATAGAGGAGGACGATTCCTCCTCCTCTTCCTCCGGCGGCACGTTGCTGAATCCGCGAGAAGAAACGGACGACACAGAGGGCGAGGTGAGAATTTGTTTTGCGTCATTTCTTGTGCGTTTGTAAAATATGGATACCATTTCTATCATTTCCTTAAACTGGTGTGCTACAGGTTGTTTGGTACCAAAGTGTATGCAGCCATTTTAAGGTGAAAACACTTGAAAATAGGCAACTTAGACATTTTTGTACTCGCCTCAACAAATTCGGACCACAACAACATTTTGCGGTTTTATGTTTCAGACTTGTATTTGATTGAAGTAAATAAAAAACAAGATATGGAGTAAACAAAGAAAAGGTTAAAATGAATTCGAGGGATGATATACCTCATTTCTCATATACTATGAGGTCTTTTTCGTTAGCGATTGTCATAATTTTTTGAAAAATATTCACCGATAACACAGCTGTTTATATCAACACGCACGAAGTTATACGATCAATGTCTGGCTTCCACAGACCACAGCACTTCCCGTTTTCTTTACTGTTATATTTTTGGCGTGTATTGTTCAGTAGGTTTCCACTCTTTCGTCAAATCCACGGAAAAAAAATTGAAAGTGAACCGGAACTTTTGAAAGACGTCATTTACTGTCGCGAATACGTGTATATGTACTAGGTTTTTGTTTTAACTTATCTCATACAGTTTACAATAGGCGCCTTATTTCTCATTTTTTATTTCACCATTAAAAATCTTTTCTTAACTTTTCTAATAAAGCTGCGTTGTATGACGTAAGGGTTTGCAGTTTCGTAATAAACCCGAGTTTTATTTATCTTTTCCTTATTTCAAACTATCATTTATTTTTAGACATTAAAAGATTCATCAATAGTGCACAATAACCACTTCCATAAAAATTACCCCAAAAAAGAACTTAACAAGTTCATTCTTTATGGCGCACACGGCGTCTACTCAGTCAGCTAAATTCAATTTTTTTATCACTTTATTCCGATTTGCTTGGAGTGATTCTCACATCATTTTTTGAGTTTGGACTTTCTTGTCATTTTAGTACTTTTCGTGTTTTAAAACTTAACATTCAGAATTTATTGTTAGTTCATAAAATCCATAACGAGCCATAATACTTGGATGCTTGCTTCGATCACTAACGACAAATATCGGAACACTCAGCGTAATGACTAAGCGATCTAAACTATCATAGAAACTCTCAAATATTATCAAAACCCTTAAGATTGCTTTGAAAACTTTTTGTTTTTTTCGGTAGCTTGCTGAGGGTGTAATTAGTAAAACATTTTGCCATTGCTATTATACGAATACTGTTAAACAGGTGAACAATGGTTAAAAAACTTTAAAGCTCTAATACTCTTTTGAGTTGATGGCATAATTGGCTCTAACTTTCGTCATACGATAAACAAGCGAGGCGCTAAACGGCCGATTTGCGTTCGCAAGCGAAGCTCGAAGCTAAATTATGTGGTTAAAATTTACGTAAAATATTTCTATACGGCTAAGCTTGAATAACTTGTCTTGGATGAATAATTCTTAACTTTTTGGAAATAAAATAGTTGTGTTTTTTTTAGTCTCGGTATATACAGGAACCAATATCAATATAATTATGAGCAAGCCGAGAGTAAAGTTACAATTTTCCTGTAATAAAATGCCATTGTTTTTTAGAAAACTCAAAAACTCTAAAACCTGTCAGTGATCTGTTATTTCTTATTAACTTTTATTCTAGAAAAAAATAAAAATATCAAAAACAGAACAATACTGTTTTGAAGATATGAGGCGAGCAATCAAAACCAGGCTTGGTAACTTGTCGACCTATAGGCTATACTGTCATGTAAGATACAAAAATACAAAAAAATGTGTTTAGAAATACTTTTAAAAATTATAATAAAGTTTTGTTTTTGTTACTTTTATTACTTTATACTGCTGCTTTCCTAGTTGTTGAGGTAATACTCGTTTTATTGAGTATCTATGCTAAACGATTTTCCGACTGACAACTAATTCTATAAAGCAATATAGAAGGTTTTCTCACTTTTACGTAAGCAAAGAGGCGAGCAACCAACGCATCTAACTTTAGAAATCTTAAAGTTTGACTGCTGATTTCTAATGAGAACTCAGCATCTGTCGCAGGATTACATTTTGATTACTGTATAAGTAACGAATCATTAACTTGCTTCTTCTTCCCCGGCCATACTCTGTTCTTTGCTTTATGCAGCTTTGCAGTCAACTAGTACTGTTTACTAATAAAAGGAGTAGCTAAAGATGCCACAATATTAGGTCAGGTATTTCAAGTAGCTAAAGGACGAGTCGTACTACTGAAAAACAGAATTAAACTTTTAATGCCAGAAAGAATTTTTGCCACCATGCTTATAACTTTCTGGGGTGACCCTTAGAAAAATATTACATAAACTGAACTAAAACGCACAAATATGCTAAAACTAAAAGATGTAAACTATCTTTGGTGGCAAAGGATTGGAAAATTTTCTTCAAGAAAGATAAAGAATGTGATGTGGCTAGTTTGTTCTGCAAGTTTTGCTTGAGGTCCGCATTCTTTAAACCCCACAACAAATCAAAACCGTTGTCAACTGGAGTTAACTAACCCTTTGAGCCTCAAACACGACAAATGACGTGTTGGTAAATTCTCCCAACTGAGCTCGATAGTTGCTATATAAGCAGTTTGGGAGAATTTTGCTTTTCAACTTCCACAACTTAGTCCACTCGATCAATTCCAAGTTTCTCATTACTAGTTATACTATTTTGTTTGAGTTATCTAAGGAGAAGTTAGATGTTGATAAATTGCCTGGGGCTGAAAGGATTAAAGAACCCAGCTGTTCAAAAACGTTTAAGGAGCACGTTTCATCGTGAAAGAGTAGGGTAGGGATGCTGGTGTTGCGGTCTGTCTATTTCATGCACTGAGGGGAGTTCTTAATCACTTTCTAATGTATGTAAGCCGCATGAGGCAGGCTATCTAGGACTCTCAACTGCTGAACCCTGTATTTACTTGTACCATGGCACTGAAGAGCCTCTTTCAGGGAGTCATCATCATCATCACCATCATCATCATCATCACCATCATCATCATCATCATCATCATCATCATTATTATAAAAAGAAATTTTTACTCAATACTCAAATTATTTCTACTCATGTTCTTGTCTCTGTCAAGGCGGGTTATACCAATGATTTTTACAACAAATTTTCTGTCATTTTGTATACTTTTTTATTATTTTTTAAGTTAATTCATTTATGAAGTGAAAAATGCTTAGAAGAATATTGTAAACAAATTCCTGTTTCCCTTCAGCTAATATTTTAACTGCTGAAGTACTTTGTTTTTCAGTTTTAATAGATGTACGTTCAAACATCTATTGTCAACTGAGTTACAATAGTTGAATTGTTTTCGGGTATCGCATGTTACCCCTCAGCCAGTTGTTTCCCTTTTGTCTTCAACTGCCAAAGAATCATGATATGGAACTAAAAATCCGTTTGCCGACATTATGCCAGCATCTTGGGTAGAAATACAAAGGAGACCCGACTCTATTGTTTTACATTCCCAGTGAGGTCCGCTTGAGGTTAGCCACTTGGCTCACCACAGTTACCTCAATATGTCGCCACTCTCACGACCCATAATTATCCTTAATGCACGCATTAAATTAAACTAAAGAAGCTTTAGGTTTTTGTGTATAATCATGTCTGCTAAAAATTCTAGAAATTTTTTGTAGCATCAAGTCTGCTGCACATCCAGGTTACAAAACATGAAATACACATATAAAGGATCGATAAATAAATAAAAGCATTAACTAATGGTCCGAGTATGAAGTAGTCAGGTTAACGGCATGGAATGCAAAAAGGTGCTAATTATGATATTATTTGTAATCCTTCAAACTCGCATATCTTCACGAGCAGGCATGCACATTTCTGTCTTTTTAGTTTATTCACTCCCTAATTCTAGTGGAAGTTAAACATGGGGAACGTAGAAAATTAGAAGATTTTCTGAGCTTTTGTTTTGGAGTCTACAATAGAGACGTCAAGAGACCCCTTTATGACTGAAAGTGCATGATGGGTAATCCTGAGAACAAGAATAGGAAGCAAGGGAGCGAACCCGAACTGAGGTTTGTTATCAATTTCTACCCAAATCTTCAATTTAAGATTCTGAGATTTTTAGACAGGCATACAGTACATATTCTAGCCACGTAGGATTTTTGGCGTAATTGATTGCAGATTACTTGAGAACCACCCAAATTTTGTAGCAAATCTGTTGTTTGCCAGAGAGATTGAACGAAACGCACGCGCACCCGCGCGGTCGCAAACAATAGACTTGCTACAAAATTTGATCGTTTCTTAATTGAGCTGTAATCAATTACGCCCACGTGGCTAGAATATGTACTTATTTTGCCTCTCTAAAAATCTCAGAGTTTAAAATTGAAGATTTCGGCAGAAATTGATAATAAAACTCAGTTCGTTCCCTTGTTTTTTGTACTTCTTGTCCTGACTACCCATCATGCACTTTCAACCGTAAAGGGGTCTATTGGATAAATTATTGTAACACAAAAGAAACATTGCTTTCAAATAAAGTTTCATTACAGTTTATTTCAAGACCATGTTGTACACAGGTTGATGTACTCTCTGTATGAAATTCTAAACATTCTAGTGTAAGAAAAGCGAAATGCCGCAGAACAACGGGAGAAACTACTTCTCACCCGGATTATTACTTCAGTAACAACTCTTCTTCAAAGAAGTTCATGCAAGGCGGTTTGTCACCAGGGCTGGGTTCTTCAACGGCTGGTTAACATTAATTCTGGGTTAATTCAAATCAAATGCAAAGAACAATTTATCTTGTTTATAAAATACGGTTTTACAGCTTTTTCAAGGTACTAAATTTTCCGTCCCAAAATTAACATTTTGGGAGCATGGATTGATAATTTAAGTCACTGTTAGTGCAAATCGGCTTTTGAGAAATTATGCCCAGGAAAACCCTGATTCTTTAAATAGCCTCCCACTGCTCCTGAATTAACTATGACAATGTTATATGTTAATGTACGTTATTAAACTGTGTTGTAATCCAGTGCCTTTCAACTTCAGGAGGATGTATTTGATGACACTGACGCCAAGTTAGGAGAACTATTGGTCAATCTGTGTCACAATCCAAATGAGCAAAAGGTTTCAGTGGGCATCTGGGGAGCAAGAGGTCTGCGGTTGGTCAAAGGTGCCGCAAAACCAGGTATACTGTAGAAATAGTTTTGAAATTTGAGAAGATATGTATGACAATTTAAACAAAAGATAAACAAATTCCCATAACAAGCGAACAAATTAGAGCAACTGGTCGATGGGTTTGATCACCTTTACTAGAGAACATTTCATTATCCCTCATCCCAGCAGCAAAAGGAGATTCGCTTTAGTCATTAATATGTTAGACCTTCCACTCTTCCACCATCTTGGATTGAAAACGAGGCTGGGCGAGAGAGGATTGTGTCACGTGGGAATACCGAGTCTTTTGGTCAAAATTGTTGAAGTATCAACCGAAAATTGGTCTGGATTTTGCTGAAGAAATAGACAAACAAGGGAGCTAAAGTTCCGCGAAAGGTTTGGTTTGCCTGTTTTCAATTCAGGATGACGGAAGCGTGACAAAAGTATATTCAATTACAAAGCAATTGATGACACAAAATAAGACAATAAACGGTTTGATTAGTTAAAAGTAATGATTACATCGGGCAATGTGGACGATATGATATCACTTTACTGGGGTAGCTTTTTCATTGGTACAGTGATTTTGTAACTTCAACACATGAATATTCCCCTAAATGTTTACCATTAAATTACAATTTAATTGCAGAATTGAACCGCTCTTGTACGTAAAGTTTTCTCTTTACTCCAACTCATATTTTTTTTCTGAATGTTATGTCTAAACACAAATGTATTTCGGCAGATACATTCATAAAAATAGAGGCACATGTTTCTGGACGCATCCTCCAAACACGCAGCACTAGGGTGGTTCAGAAAAGTCAAGATCCTCATTGGAACGAAACATTCAAATTCGACATTCCCAACGATCTCGTGCCCAAGCTTACGCTCATTTTCAAGATTAAGCACAAGAGTAAACTGGGGAGAGGGATTCCATTGGGTCAGGTGAATATTGGCCGGCAGGTGAACGTCGAGGCTGAATACAAGCACTGGGTCCAAGTGTTGGACAAGCCACTCATGCCTATAGGGTTCTGGCACAAAATTCAGGTCATCACCTACTAAGCAGTCTGTAGGATCCTCCTTACTACCAATCAGAGGAGTACATAGGATCCTCTTTATTACCTACTAGAGGAGTATATAGGACTCTTGTTATTAACTACTGGAGGAGTACATATATGATTCTCGTTATCACCTACTAGAAGAATACACAGAGGATCCTTGTTTTTACCTACTAGAAGAGTCCGTAGGATGGTCGCGCAAAAGTACAAGTTGTGTTCAAAAAAAATAAGAAGAGTATATACTTTATTGTTTCCCTTTAGATTTTTGTGTACTAATTCATTAACTACAATTTATTACCTGCTAGAAAGTTTTGAAATGGAAAAAACCTAAGGGGTAAAAAGCGTTGCCTAAAGAAAGTTTTTAATACAAAAGTGTAAAGAGAATAATATCAGTTTAACAAAATTTTAAATTGGGAGAAAATTGTTGAATCTAAAGGCAATGGCTTATTAACGCTTGTTAGTTTCTGAAAACCTTGAGATTTGGATAGCCAGAGACATTAGATCTGTGGCGGATCCAGGGTACTTCGCTGAGTTTGCTCGAAGTGTCCTCTTTCTATTTTCTTTTTTTTTTTTATCCCAGACTGACTAATTTTTCTTGGCTTTCCACTTTTAACAATTTATGTTGCTCTTTTTTCCTTGCAAAACTTTTTTGGATTTTTCTTCGCTCCCTGTTCCCGTCCCATATAGCTATGCACTCGTTTAAATATTAACTTGTAGGAATTTGGTTTTGTATCAAAACAAAAAGATTTATCAAAATTTTTAGGGTGTATCTTCTTGTCAATGACACAGAAACGGTCAAATTTAGGAATTTTTATTTTAAAGAAGCAAATTATTTAATGTTATAAGGGTTTCAGCAAAGAATGGTTCGTAATTTTATACAACATTTTTAAGTAGCTTCATACGTTATATTTTAAAAATCCCAATAATTGACTTTTTCTTTTAGTGTCGGGACTCTTCCTCGATAGTTTATGATTCACATTTTAAATCGATTACTTCTTCGTGGTGAGTTTGAATGGATAATAAACTTTATTTTCGGGTTCGAGCTGTTTGCTTTTTAGTTACTCTGTCTCGTGAATGTAGTTCAATCAGGAATGGAGTATTTTGAAGACAACACGTGTGACGCAGCAACAAAGACACCCTTCGCAGCTAAAGTCTAAAGGCCGCATGATGGAGCGCCAAGAGCTATGTATGGTAGACTCCAAGACAGAACACAAGCAGTTAAAACTTACTTTTTTATTTAAATTAATATGCACGCGAGACTTTCTCGTTCAGCAGCACTCAAGTATGGCGGGTTTTTAACCATACCAGTTCTATCTACTCAGGGACTTTTGAAAGACTGCGGGGCATTTTAAAATGTAGGGACTGGGGAGGGTTTTTTGTATACCAACAAAGTCCACGCCTCTATTTGAATTTCCCAAAAATACTATCAACCAGTCAACAATTTCAATTTCCAGTGTGTCCGATTTCAACATGTCCTTCTGCGAAACGCCATCCTTATGGAACAGCTTGTTTAAAGCCCTTTTCAAACGGTGGATGATAGTTGATGATAATTTGGCGCTGAAAACTATTATCAACTATCATTGACTATCATGCATGCGTTCAAACGAGCAATGATAGTTGATGATAGTCCAAAATAAAACACGCAATCAGTCGCTAGTTCCTAGTCCCCCTGATACATAAAAATGTAAACAAAGATGGCGGCGATACTGTTGCAGA
>JAOBYJ020165770.1:6018-17440 GCA_025403565.2 Palythoa heliodiscus | reverse complement strand
CCCTATTTTCCCTTCTCCAACCCACCCCCAATTTCTTTGGGAGTATCCCGGTGGGTAAAATTGATAATCCAGTCGCTCACACTTTCAGTAGCTGAGAATTTTTTTCTTGATGTAAAGCTTTGTCGATTATGTGGATAGCTGAGTTATTCCCCATATAATAACTATGTTATTACTGTCACCGTGTGTTTGTTTTAAAAACTAAAGCTTATTTATATCACAAATTTACAATAAATATTTTCTCTTTAACTTTTAACTCTCTGCGCACTAATTTGATAAAAAAGAAAAAATATAGAGTTGACAAAAGACAAATTGCACTCCAGTTACCTTCCCATCATAAATCTTCTAGTAAATCCTTTTACCGGCGCCGAGTCACGGAAGATAAATCCCAGAGCCAAGATAACAATACAGGTGATGGCAAGAACAACCAACACTCGAATGACCAGTCGCGAATTTCCTCTTCCTTTTTCATTCTCTTTCATTGTGAAGTCAACTAAGCAATGAGTTTTATACTAGAAATCGAAAGGCAACTTAGAATAGATTGACTAGGATGGTCTGAATGACCTCAGTTTGAATTATTGACAAACGGTTGGAAGTATCGGTTATTGCCACGAGATCTAGGCAAATCGACTGGTTGGTCACGTGATTTTCAGGTACCAGCACAAGCCCATACACTTCAGTAGTTACAACCATATTGTTTTCTTGCTGGTGTCACGGTACTTAGGTACAGCGCGCACGCCAAAATCGGCTTATATACTTATTTATCATATGGACACGAGTGTTTTACTGGAAATACGTCACTCGTATTCTCCTTATGAAACTTCATCCGGGACCTGAGCAACACACATTCCATGCAAAGCCTCATCATTAATGACGATATTGACCACGTACCTTTCGACGTAAATTCTGACAACAAGCAGGTTACTCAATATTATGATAACAGATTTACTGAGGAACATTGAAACAAAAATACCAAAAAGAATTGACAAGAACTGAAACACTTGGTGAGTTTCTTAGTAAGCAAGAGAAAAGAAACGTTAATCGGACTCTCTCATTCTCTTCTGAAGAGCTGCAAGAAATCGCCGGTCATCAACGGATGGAAATTAGAGCAAGTAGCGACAGTGAACGGAACCCGTGAGCTTTAAAATTACAGTTTCAAAACTTTATGTCTTAAAAAAGCTTTATAATTTCAAGTCACATTTTAGTTTTCAGGCGAAACTGGCACATTTTGCCCAAAACTTTTTACAAACGTATTCTATACAGCACTCAGTAAGATCTGTTGATCGTTTTAGACAGCATAAATTATATACCAAAAGTGCTGAATTGGGCAATCGTTGGGTCTGTGTAATAAAAAGAACATTACTCGGTGGTTTAAAGATATGAAATTTATTTTCTCCAGTTAAAAACAACATACTTATACAAAAATTGAATTATTCGAAAATGGCCTACAATTTAAATATACTCAGTTGGAGTAAACATTTAAGCAAAAGTGAATCGGAAGCGAAGATTACCAAAATACAAGTCAGTTTGGCGCCATAGTACATCGAGAATGTAATGCACAATGACGTATATCTATGAGTAAGTGGAAGTTTTTCAATTGCTTTGCAAGATGAGGCGCAGAAACTGCTACTTTTTGTTAAGTCTTAGGACTGCCCATTAAAACTATTATGGACTTAGTTTCGCCTAAAAACGTTCGCCTTTCCGGTTAAATTCACGAAACATAATAAAAATGCGGCCTTTTTGAGCCACGATCTTACCTCGTCTGTGGGCTTGAACTGTACGTAAAAGATCGCGTACATAAAAAAAATTTACTTCGATGCATATTCTATGTTGAAACATCATAAAGTCAGTACACCGTCGAACGTTACCAAGTGAAGAATTTTATTTATCTGTATCCAAAAATAGTTTTTTGACGATTACTCATTTAATCATGACGTACGACGTGATTTATATCTAAGCTATCAGAAATAAAAATATTCAAGTATTTAAGTTCAAGCAAGAAAAACAAACCAGTTTTCCTCTCCATAAATCAGATTCAACTGCGGTAATGCCATATGGCAACGTGGGCGGCGGAAGGCCGCTTTGATAACATGCAGAAACTGGCTACTTCGGGATATGTGGGTGCATATTCTTAGCCCTTGGTAAATTAATAGATAAGATAGATTAGAAAAAAAGTTTTGCTGTGGTTAATGACGCAAACTTTTTTGATTGTTCTATGTTCATCGTGCGTGGTATTTCTCAAAGACTATGGCAATGAAGAGATGATCGCAAAGATGAATAAGACTAAAATTTAAAGTTTTTTTTATTTGCTTTAAGCTTCAAACCTTGAATTTAAGACAGTTTAAAAACTAAGTATTGTTTTCGGGGCTGTACGTACAACAATTTGTTTATCGTATATATAATATCATATTTCATTGACACAAAAAAACACTAGTTAATAGTCTCACTAAGAAAAACAGTATTAAACAATCAGCTATTATAAACTTCACGCGTTTTAGCGAAACAATTGTTTTCTTGTTGTAGTGAGAAGAGAAATGTAATTTATTTTTAAGTCTCACTTCAGCAACTGTGAAAGATTATACACAGCTTCGCCTCGGAGTTTGAATTTCTTGCAATGAAAATATTTAATTTGTAATTAACTGTAACTATGTTATTTACGAAAAGGGGGAATGTATTAACGATTAACAGCTTTGTGTTGAAAATAATTTTAAGATGGTCAGTTAAAATATCTCGATAATTGTTGCAGATACACAGCTTTTGAACGCAAGGAATTAAGTCTTTTGAAATCTGCATTCTGTACAGGTGCACTTGAAAGGAAAAAAAGTTTTTTCTCACTAGCTGGACAACCGGTTTAGGGTGATTATTTGCCACTATAAAAGAAGAAATAAAAATAAGGTTTTAAACTGTTTAAGAAAACTGGTATTTCACTAAACTGTCTAACTGAAGTTACAATACACAGACTACCAGCAAAGAGATCTCCCGCCAGCTCTGTAACATGCCAATATGGACCGTTCAGTTTTCAAAACCGATGAAGTTAAACACAATTGCAAACAGCAACCTACAATCCAACCAAACAAATTTCGTGTTTTTTGGGCTTTCCAAATTTAACCTTTTATGCTTTTCAAAAGTGTGTCTCAAAAAGAGCTTCTAGAAGACCAAATATAATCATTCAACCAAGTTAAATAGGTTATCGCGGAAGGTTAGAATTCTACAACTGAATTGCACTGTCGAAATTTGATACACTTGTAAAGTTCGGAGAGAACGAAGCGGCTGACTGAGTATTATTCATTAATTTTCGTTCTCCAGTGGTCAAAACATCACCTAAACAGACTTTTTATATGCGTAAACTTTGCGGCTATTTACAAGAAAAGATCCGTATTTCTAAGCCGATAAAGTAAACCGCCAATTGTTTTAGGCAAACGAAATTGTAGTGGAATGGAACAGGTGTGGTGTCACACGGAGTTTTTATGGACAGAAGTTTATCTTCTTCAACTTAAAATAATCTTATCTTGGTCTTTTTTCTACTGTTTTTTTAAGAACAGAAAAACTAAAGAAGTTAAGTCTAAAATTTCGACGCTAATGGAATATTTGTTAAAATGTTTTGAGCAGAAACACGGTTAAGGCGGGTTAATCGGAATCGAATTCTTTCGTATAAAAATAACAAAATCGAGGTAGAATGTCTACTTTGTCAAACATAGAATGAATAAAACCGGGACGGTCCCTCCCCATATAACAAACTAAACTAAACAAACAAAAAACAACTGTTTGGTCGGAGAATCATTTCTTAGTCCGATACAGCCCGACCAATTTTGATGGAAAGCATAAAGAGTAAATTCTTACTTAATTTTTACTTAGTAGCTAAAACTCGAGTCAGCTTTCTCTCTAGAAAAATTAGTTTTGTTGCCAACATTTAGGTTACAAACTGTACGAATTGCTTTTACGCTTGCGGCAACTACGACACAAAAACATTTTATTTCAACTATCTCCTAAACTTCGAATTTTACGTCTGACATATAAGAACGGCTTTATAACTGTAGACCTATGGATGAAAAACGAGAAAAGAGCTTTTTAAAGAAATTGATTTTTTCTATTTTTTAAAGACATTATTATGTGGGCGGTTAGAGATACGATTTTCATCTTTTTGTGTTGAAAATATCCCACTCGTTCAAAATGTTTTTAAGACTCGAAGATAAAATTTGTATCTTGGTGGCGACATGGACAAGTCAACAAGATAAAAACACGAAGCAGATGCAAGTCGGGTCTTCAAAGTAATGGACTCATTCAGTGCATGTAGGGCTGAAGGAAAAAACTTTTCTAAGGTTTTTTGAAGAGAAAAACAAACAACGTGAATGCCGAAATACCAAACATATTGGTAAATGATGTTACTTATTTGGGAGAAAACTTTGCTTTGATTGGTTTTAAAATTTCTCCCTTCAAGGCACTTGGGTTTACTTAAATTTGATTAGTTCGTTGGTTGCTTAGTAATGTGATAACCAATGCAAAAGAAATACGAGTCCTGCCCACACGTCACGTTCATGCTTTGTTTTGGCGCGAAATTTTCCCGCGCTTTTCGTTGACTGCCAGCGTGCTCGCTGTTGGTTGGTTGTAAAACGTGCTGTTTGCTGTCTTATCTTTCGTAAAGGAAGTTGCTGATCAAGTGCGATGCACTGAACTAATAGTTTGATTTAAAGGTTTTTAGGCAACTTTGCTTTAAGCAAATAATCCGAGATGGGACTCTTACGACCGTTACACTGAGAGTACACGTGTATTCACAAATCCCATATGTTTATATATATTTTATCTTAGTCCGGAGACGATTTCAGTTGCACAAAAACCCAAGCTTTTCCTCGAGTTCAGTACCCCGTAGTGCAGAGCCGGTCTCGCGCTCTTTTTATACTAGTGACTTTAGATAAATAAAATGAAATTAGTAATTACTCAAAATATATCTGATAAAGAAATAAAACTCATCAGTTTTAAATATATTAAATACACATTCCTAATTTAGAAAACGGTACTAGTTCAGCAGACGCTTTACCCTTTTAGCACAAATCTCAAACTTAAAACCTTTACGTTTTATATATATCCAGCCCATTCAGACTGACAGAATACTGCAATCCCACAACCTTCTTATTATATGGCCCACGATATAAGAAGTACCTCCGGGGGCAAATAGTGAGATGAGACATCTTAAAATTTGATACTTCAGTTGGTGTCGTTGAAGAAATCAGTCAGTTCAGCTAAAACAAGGAAACTCCCTTTTGTTCATCGTAATAAGCTGTAGAGATTGTAACCCGTTGCTTAACTCCGTTAAACAGCATGATTCTCCCACTGAACAGCAGAAAGCTTTATCATGGTAAAGGTATTGACGTTGTCTCCACTTGCAGTTCCAATTAATCACACAGACACTAGATTTTAGTGGCTTTTTTAACAAAAAATGGCAGTTCAATTCAAATTCAATATTGAATACTATTCTGTGTGTTTTGGACGAAAAATGTACTAAAAAAAGTTTTAAAATAAAACCATTTTAGTAGTTTTTTAGTCCATTTAGTTTCTCAACAGAGCCCATATAGTTGACTATATAGATCTAAGGCTTGTAAAAACAAACCAGGCAACAATACTCTCCAAAACAATCGCCCTAAAACAATGCTTCATCTCCCTATAAGCTGCTCAGTATAAAAATCTATTTAAATGTAACTCATATTGCATTCTTCAATACCGTTTATTTGAAGTTATTAGTTTTCACTTATTTTTTCCACTTCAAAAACGGACTCGAATTCTTTCACTTATAATTTTTTTCTGTCTTTTTGTGACTTTGCTTATGGTTAAATAGTATTCTCATGATGCACTCAATAATGTTATATGCGTTTTCGCCTTATCAAATATTGTATTTCTTCCATATTCCGAACATGGATTTGCACCAGCTATAAAGAAAAGAAATATATATAAGGTTGACTGGAGGTTATGGTGGACATAAATTCAGTTTTTTTTCTGAAGTACTTCTTACATTATTCTTATAAAATTTGATGATTTTATCAAATGCATCAGGACAGTTAATCTGTTGCCTTTGAACAGACAACCTTGGGGGAGCAACTTTATTTACCAAGTCCAGTAGTAATTAGTTTATTATTTTGAATTTCAGTTTCCTTAAATTGTTGACTATAAATCTGTAAAACTACGAAACAAGAGGAAATATTTAACAGTGATACGAATGCAAACGCTTCCACAATGAGGGACGATAATTAAACCACAAAACCGCTCACTCCATAGTGAACAGATTATTTCAATAGGATAACGACTTACCGTTTCATTCAGGTCTGTTTAATACGGCCAAACATAACATCTGTTATTTCAATCTCAGAAAGCAATGTTCAGTCACAAGACTCGGAAATCAACATTATCATCTTGTCTAATAACATTTCGGAAAAGTGCATCGAGGTCTAAGTTGAACGTTATCTTTGCAGCCCTCGTATGGCCTCCAAATCAAACATCTGGGCATGAAACGGCCACTCGGAAATCTTTTTGAAATCTTAAGGTGATTATTGTCTTTAAAGTCAAACCATTTCCCTAATGATCCGGCCAAAGATTTTCATATCTTTTTGGAAAAGAGCTCACGAAAATTATGTGAATACTTCAGAATTTGCTTAACAGTTTTCCTTAATAAACCGGCAGTGTGAATGCTGTATGGAATGCCGACGTGTAATTAACTGCGAAAAATTGTTTCTGAATAGATAAGCTTTATCGTTTTCGCATGTGTGCTTTTGCGTGGAAAACTTGTCCTTTCGTCAGCCCGCGTAAAACCTTCTAATTTATTATTAATCACATCCCCGATTCAGCGATAAATAACCGAACAATAGGCAGTTTTGTTCATCGAACATTTATAAGTTCTTCATCCCTCAAAAAGAACACAGGGAATTTTGAGTTCGTTTCAAAGAAGCCTCAAAAAAAGTTCGTTAACAATTTATTCGAACCTTCAAGGGCACCTCGTTCTTTTAATCATTTTAAAAATGATTTGTTTTGTAAAAATTTTGCTCTTTGTTGTTTTCTGTTGCGAGGTCTGTACGAAAGTCCAAAGCGAAGAAACAATTAGAAAAAGAGTTTATGCTAGCGCTGATAGCAACAATCAAGTGAGAGAAGTTGGTGAGAATATTCGCGAAGAAAGAGTGGATCACACTTTAAGCGACGAAACGCTGAAAGTTCACAAACGGAACATAGAAAACAGAGAACGGGCCCGCAAAGATTTAACCGACTATAGTGAACTTGGTTATGGCTATAGTGGACCCTATGAATACAGATATCCTTATGAACTGATTGATGAAACAAACAGCCCGTTTGAAAGAATATATCGCGATGAAAACGGCTACGGGCCACGCGGTGGGAGATCTGTTGAGAGCAGTGATGGGCCAAGAGGCGGGAGGTCAGTTGCTTTTGGCCCTCGCGGCGGAAGGGACATCAACTCTGGTCCTCGTGGGGGTAGAAGCCTTGGCATGGGTCCCCGTGGTGGAAGGAGTATTGACTTAGGACCTCGCGGTGGGAGAAGTTTGGATATGGGCCCCCGTGGCGGTAGAAGTTTAGATATGGGTCCTCGTGGTGGGAGAAGTGTTGATATGGGTCCTCGAGGTGGGAGAAGTTTAGATATGGGTCCTCGTGGTGGGAGAAGTGTTGATATGGGTCCTCGAGGTGGGAGAAGTTTGGATATGGGCCCCCGTGGTGGGAGAAGTTTAGATATGGGTCCTCGTGGTGGGAGAAGTGTAGATGTGGGTCCTCGTGGTGGCAGAAGTGTTGATATGGGTCCTCGTGGTGGGAGAAGCGTAGATATGGGTCCTCGTGGTGGAAGAAGTGTTGATATGGGTCCTCGTGGTGGGAGAAGCGTAGATATGGGTTCTCGTGGTGGCAGAAGTGTAGGTATGGGTCCTCGTGGTGGAAGAAGTGTAGATTTGGGTCCTCGTGGTGGAAGAAGTGTAAATTTGGGGCCTCGTGGTGGAAGAAGTTCAGATATGGGCCCTCGTGGCGGGAGAAGTTTAGATATGGGCCCTCGTGGCGGGAGAAGTATCGAGGTAGGTCCACGAGGTGGTAGGTCATTATTTTATGAAAGTGGACCAAGAGGAGGAAGAGCTGTAGATGATGGTCCACGGGGTGGTAGGGGTATTGAGAGTGATAATGGCCCTAGGGGTGGAAGGGATGTGTTGGAAGGTCCCCGTGGAGGCCGGGAGGCAGAGTCTGACTATGGTAGACGTGGTGGAAGAGACCTGTCATTCAAGTATGGTCCCCGTGGAGGTAGGGACCTTGATTACGTTTACGGACCTCGAGGAGGTCGATCGGCATACGATGGTCCTAGAGGCGGCCGGGACATAAATGAGGGACCACGTGGAGGACGAAGCTTAGAAGTCGATATGAATGAAGGCCCTCGCGGAGGAAGGGATGTTGACGCTGGTTCAAGAGGAGGAAGAAGTGCCATGGAAGACGAAAAGAATGTTAACCACAATGGTTTAAGGGGTGGAAGGGCTGTAACTGCTCAAGCAAGGGCCAAAAAGGAAGAAATACGCACAAAGAAAGAAAGCAGCTCTAACTCTGACGACCAATTACTCCGCGAAATGTGAAGGTCTATCTTTTCATAAATATGGGTAGGTATTGATGAGCACGTACAACTACAATTAAAAACAGTTGATATTTCAATAGAAACCCACTTCCTCCCAATACACTTGAATCAAAACTCAATTATTGTTTTTTGTCACAAGATGCATTTCCTTTCTGTTTACTATCGTCAATACAGTTTCGCCAACGCTAATCCCTTCCTTCTTGTTGTACTGCTATCGCAAAAGTAAATCTCTACACAGGTTCCCTGTATTACTAAGTGGTGCTTTCAGGGCTCTTTGTATAACAAAGTAGGAATTCAAATTTTTGGTGATAAAAGAGGATTAGAATATAAACAATCTAAAACTAGTAAATAAAGCGGTAGCTACAATAAAACTATATTATTGTTTTGCCAGAGTCTGAAAGTTTGAAAACTGGCCGTAGTTCTCAAAGGGTTTGATAGAGCTCACATAAACCTATTCGAGTGCTCTAACAAAATGATTCTAATCAGCTTGTAGTTGTATTGACTTTATTGACTTATTTAAATACATTAAATACGTTTAACCTGCATGTAGTTAAAAACTATTCTAGCCAGGTAAAAGGAAGGTATAAAAACAATATTAATGTATGAAGTATCATGTATCATATGTGTCTGACACACATATATATACAAGTCTGACACACACATAAAGAAAGACAATTATTAAAAACACAAGAATATAATTATAGAAAAAAAATTAGTTGAATGAAGCTAGACCTTTTGAGTTGACAACTTTTGTAATTTCAGCGTGGTATAAAATGTATTTGCGCTCATTTATTTTTATTATTTCTCAACAGGAACACATCACCTGCCAGACGAACTTATAGGATGTGGACAAATCCTGTTTACGTGATGAGAAAACATACTAACACTGGTGGCTGGGTTTACTTAAATGGTTTCAGCTTTAGTCAACAAGCACCTAGTTTTGAACATTTGAGGGACCTGGGGCCAACTAGAGTTTATTTGCCACCAAGCAACACAGAGTGAACTAAAACTCAGCCTAATATTATTTTTGCGAATTCTAACAAAACAAATCTATATAATAAAAGAAAAAATCTTCACTCCGCTAAAGATAAGAAGTGGTGATAAATAAATGTTCTAAATACTGATATGTACTGTCTTGGTAAACATTACAAATAAGGTTTTGTAGAGATGCCAAAGGCAAAAGACGAAGCGGCCCTGCTGGTGCCTTAAACAAAAGAGATCATCAAAAGTCTTTTATTCAACAGCACCAACATGGCCGCTATGACGTCAGGTGAAAACCGACATTACATAAATTTTCTACAAGAACCAGTAAATATTGGCTCATTGTTCTTAATTTTTTTACACAAATTGAGCTTCAACTGTTCTTAAATTGTTGAAATTATTTCTACAGCGTCAAGAACCATAAATGCTGACAAAAGTCGGAGTCTGTTTACCTTCAATGTTTTGACTTTTCTTTTGAAACTCATGAAACAAAACGTTCCAACATGTTAGTGTACTGATACGTACAGTGCATAAAAATAAATAATAATAATAATAATAAACATTTATATAGCGCTTAATTATCGCTGCTCTAAACACTTTACAAGTGAATACAGGGTTCAACAGTTGAGGGTCTTACACAGTCTGCTACCCTACTCTTTTATGAACACGATGTATTACTAGAAACATTAAGAAATGCCCTCAGTGGAACAGACAGACCACAACACCAGGATCACTACCCTACTCTTTTATGAATACGATGTATTACTAAAAACATTAAGAAATGCCCTCAGTAAAACAGACAGACCACAACACCAGGATCACTACCCTACTCTTTTATGAACACAATGTATTACTAAAAACATTAAGAAATGCCCTCAGTGAAACAGACCACAACACCAGGATCACTACCCTACTCTTTTATGAACACGATGTATTACTAGAAACATTAAGAAATGCCCTCAGTAGAACAGACAGACCACAACACCAGGATCCATACCCTACTCTTTTGTGAACACGATGTATTACTAGAAACATTAAGAAATACCCTCAGTAGAACAGACAGACCACAACACCACGATCACTACCCTACTCTTTTATGAATACGATGTATTACTAGAAACATTAAAAAATGCACTCAGTAGAACAGACAGACCACAACACCAGGATCACTACCCTACTCTTTTGTGAATACGATGTATTACTAAAAACATTAAGAAATGCCCTCAGTAGAACAGACAGACCACAACACCAGGATCCATACCCTACTCTTTTGTGAACACGATGTATTACTAGAAACATTAAGAAATACCCTCAGTAGAACAGACAGACCACAACACCACGATCACTACCCTACTCTTTTATGAACACGATGTATTACTAGAAACATTAAAAAATGCCCTCAGTAGAACAGACAGACCACAACACCAAGATCACTACCCTACTCTTTTGTGAACACGATGTATTACTAGAAACATTAAGAAATGCCCTCAGTAGAACAGACAGACCACAACACCAAGATCACTACCCTACTCTTTTATGAATACGATATATTACTAGAAACATTAAGAAATGCCCTCAGTAGAACAGACAGACCACAACACCAAGATCACTACCCTACTCTTTTATGAACACAATGTATTACTAAAAACATTAAGAAATACCCTCAGTAGAACAGACAGACCACAACACCAGGATCACTACCCTACTCTTTTGTGAATACGATGTATTACTAGAAACATTAAGAAATACCCTCAGTAGAACTGACAGACCGCAACACCAGGATCACTACCCTACTCTTTTGTGAATACGATGTATTACTAGAAACATTAAGAAATACCCTCAGTAGAA